>APFE031443212.1:63298-85333 GCA_000404065.3 Pinus taeda
TGGACGCGATGGTTTTGTGTCCATGGTATTGGATGCTTCAGCATGTATAAATATGTATTGTAACATTGAAAGGAATATAATGAAAAATCAAGCTGGTAGTCTCGGTTTTGAGATCCAGTGGGAAATCTCTGTGTATATGTGTTTTATGTGTTATGCTCTCGCATTTTTATTTTTTCCTGTGATTTAGAATTCATATGCAGGAAATTTCTGTACGGAGTTAAAACCTACAAAGCCACCAACACTTCACTTCCTAATGTTCATTCCACTTGCAATGGTGTCAAAAGTTCCTATTATTGGTACAATGATTATCTAGATTGCTCCTCCTCTCCATGTGCCTCTCAATTCATTATTGGATTGGAGAAGTCTTCTTGCCATTCTAGGCCTTAGAATTAATCCATATCTCATTATGTTACTTGCTTCTACTAGCAAGATGACACTTGATGGCCTTTCTTCCGACAAAAATAACATGGCTATGTGTACCAATAACTCACAACACTATGGCCTCTTTTCTTATAGAAATTACAAACAAGGTATGTATTGTTTGATGAATACCTCTTGGTCTTATTGTTTTTCTTGCTCCAACTTTATTAGTTTTCTACTTCTTTTGAGTAATGGTTCAAGCAGAGTCTTCAAGCTCATCTCATCACTTCCCTTTTTCAATTTTACACAAGAAGGTTGAGGTTGTAATGGGCTACCCCCTTCATGTGCTCCTTTTCTTGATGAGAAAGCCAACTCCAAAATATTATATTTTTCCTTCACAAAAATGGTCTTTATGGTTAAGGTATTTAAAACTCTACCACTGAAGCCTAGGCCATCATGCTTGACGCTTGATGCGAATTTAATGGGGGTTATGATTCCTTGACTTCTCATGCCTAAATCTTCTCCATCATATCCCATTCACCTTAGGAGCTAGGACAACTACTTGGAGCCTTTCCAAGACCTCCTTCTTCTTTTCCAACTCTTGCTGCAACCAAGTCTTCGTTTTAGTGATATGATTTAGAATAAAAAAAGATCTAAAATTTAATCCATTAATGAGTACCACATGGTGGCAATGCCACAACTCTTTTTTTTCTTGCACATTGCCACCACGTGTTTTTTGTTTATTGTGTATGAATGACATGGCGTGAAAACAATATTTTTCAAAAAAAAAAAAAAAAAAAAAAAAAAATCTTAGTGTGTGTATATATCATTAATTAATTAATTAATACGTACATATGTATTCATGAGTGTGTGATCCTTCTTACTAACTTTTAAACGCAAACATTTGAGATTGTTACTAAATGTTAAGTCTAAAATTTAATTATGCAAATTTTACAATCTGGAATATGTAGATGAGATTATGCTTCTCATTACGAAACTTTTAACAACCTTGAAATGTGAAATGAAATTTCAAGTGAAAAGTTTAATTATGTTAATTAAATGAAAATGTATACCTCATCACTAATTGATTAGATTATGTATAACTATAATTATAATTTATCCATTATATTCAAAATTTATTTGTTGAAACTTTGACTATGCCAATATTAAAATTATAATTTATCCACATTTGAACTGAAACCATTTTTAAGGCACTAATCACAATTGTTTTCTTTTGAATCAGATCTTTTGAAAAAAGGTTGGCCATTATTTTTTCTCGAAATTGGCCCTTTTCCTATTGTTCTGGACATATCACATGCTAAAGTTGAAAGGATTTCCTGTATTGGTATTGAGGCCCAGAGTCTGGAGGAAAAGAGAGGAATGGACATGGAGAGTTTAAAAAGATTATCTTGATTTGGTATGTAGAAAATCTGTCTTTTTTCGAGGCATTTTCTCTATCCCTTCTTATCCTGAAAAGGGTCACCTTGCGTCCTTGAAATGATAACCATCTTTCAGCTAACCTAACCTCCTCCGTCCGTTAGGACCAACAAGGGGTAGCACAGGAATATTCCCCTGTTGTCCATCGAATACCCCTTTTGGCTTGATCTTAGGCCCTAACTCACCCTCCATGAATGAACCATTCAAAGGAGCCATTAGTTTTTCGGGCTATAGATTCTCACCAATGTTTGCTTACTCAACCTGACCATTCTTGACACTCTTGCTTCGTCCACACCTACTTGCACTAATGCTCTCACTCCATCTTTGTCAACTTTGAAACATAACAAAGTATTATGGATACCTGGTAATTTGAAATTACCAGTGTTTAAAAGAATTGGAAAAGACAGAGAAGTAAGTGAACATGACCCATTGGGTTATGAATATATCAGTTTCTTTGGCATTGAAATTTGACGGAGATTTGGAAAGTGGACCTTTCCTATATGAAATTAATCGATCTTATTGAGTTGATAGAACTCCCTATTTAGTTGTTGATTGAATGTTTCGTCTGATCAATTTTTATGATCACTTCTCCCTTCCATGGACAGAAAGAGATATAGATCCCGAAGTAAGTTCACACCGAGCTGAATTACGGACAACCTATTTTCTCTCTTTAGATGAAATTGATACACAAATCAAATATGTGATTTTGTTACGATGTACTAAATATTTTCATATGAATGTACCATACATTTTAACTTTGGTGATACATCAGTGAGAAATGGATCGAAATTAAGATGTGAAAAGAGAAAACAAAGGGGAAAAATAAACTCTTGGTGTGAAAACACAAGGCACCGCTCTTTAAATAGGAATGGATCTCAAAGAAATCGTTTCCTTAGAAAGAATATTGGTTTCTTAGAGGATTTATATTGCATCGGATATTGTATAGAAAATTGAGATCTTTCTATCTGCCTTTTTTTAAACGATTTGAACTAATACAAAGGTCCCAATGAATTGGGTGTTTTTTTATGATTGAATCAATTACTACAAAGAAAATTAAGATGCCAGACCTTAGGAGTCCAAAAAATGATTAAAAGGGATGTAGCACAGCTTGGTAGCGTGTTTTTTTTTGTACAAAATTTTGTAGGTTCAAATCTTGTCATCCCTACCTTTCTCTTCTTTTCTATTGAAAGAAAGGAATGGAAAATCATTTGATATCGATTCAAAGAGAACATCAAATAATTGAATTGTATCAAATGTGAAAGTTCTTGGCTCTAAGGGCTCATGTTTCCCATGAAGAAATAAGGTTCATGTGTTCATTTCTATTATATAGATATAAATATTTTCACTGAAATATGAAAATAACAAAGAATCGGATTGTTAGTTCAAAAAATTCAACCACAGTGAGGAAAATATGCATTCAATGAAAAAAAGGACCATTTTAACATTAACTCCTAGCATTCCTAAAAAAGTAACGTATAACAGAGGGGATGGGTGTTAACCCATGATTGATTTTCTAACAAAAGAGGGGCATTTAAAATGAATTAAAAATGCCCAAATAAACAAATAATATAGTTATATAGAGAGATAAACAAAGTGAATATCATACCCTAAACATTGTAACGTTGATGCTAAAAAAATATGACATTAATAACCAAAAAGAACTAGGAAAATATTTAACACATTACTCGTCACAGATAATTGAACACGATAAAACACCTCCATAGGCTTTGTTAACACTTCTCCTGTTCCTGTTAAGGTTTGACTTCCTGTACTAAGTCAACCTCAGATGGGTATCTGCAATCCACCCATAGATTACATGATTAGAATTAGAGTCCACGACACATCGAAATTGTTAAATTTAAGGTTTCATATTTTATTTGCGACATTTTGGATGGAGCCTATAAAAAATTCCTAGATCCAGACTATTAATGATTTACCATTTTACCAAATCATTAAATAAAATAAATTTAGCCTTTTTCTGATCCATAACAATTTAACCTCACTCCCAGAGTAGTCTATATATGGTTATCCATATAAGATCACGGTATTCCCAAAAAATACTACAAACAGATTTGAGGCTCATAGATTACCATGAAACTGTAACCAATCTACCAAAAAGTGCACTGAAACCCTTAATCCATGAATTCTCTTTATCGTAACAGGACATTTAGGTCTACTATCCCTCTTCTTTGTTGTCTGATATATTAGCCTCCCGCCTCCCACCTGCCATAAATAAACAATAAATTACACTAAAACTCACACAAAATATATTAAAGAGTTAAGGAGTCGTCAATCCTTCAAATGACTAAAGAAAAACACACTGAAACTAGAAAAAGTTGAGAGGATTTCAGAGTACCTTGAGCCTTTAGAACCTTGGTCTGGTTAGATTCATCTCATAGTTATGGTGCTTGTAATAAGCCAACCTCTACACCATCTCTCCCTTTAAGTTTGCAACCACAGCTTGCGAAGGACTCTCACTTCCCACTGATTAGGGTTTATTCAATTGGAAACCAAAGCTTGCAAAATGACTATCACCTCCCGTTGATTAGAGTTTATTGCTTTAGGGTTTTTATTGCCTTTTGTTTAGGGTTGCTTATTTATGTTTTCCTTTTTATGCTTCATATTGGATTGTAAAAAGTGCAACAAATATAATATATATATGATGTTATAACTAAGATCTTCTAGTTAACCTCAAAAGAAATAAAATCGAATAAAACTTATTTGTAGTTTACATCTTGATATCTTTTAAAATTGAATAAAACATATTTCAATCATATACGAGTTTTTAAAAATTGAATAAAACTTATTTCGATCATAAGGAGTTGATTGAAATACTTGGATAGCTAAGTAAATTTATGATAGTTGATAACATTATATAAAATAATAGAAATGTTATCATATATTATTTTTTGATCTATATTAAATTTCATTATGATTGTCTTATATCATGTTATGACTAAGCTCTTGTAGATAATCTCAAAAGAAATAATATTGAATAAAACTTATATGTTGTTTGCACTTTTTAAAATTGAATAAAAAAATTTCTATCATATTTGTGTTTTTTAATTGAAACTTGAGATAAGAAATTGATTGAAATACTTAAAAAAGTTGACCATGCAATCGTATATGGGTGGGTCACAAAAAGTTCCACACACACACACACACACACACACACACACACACATATATATATGGATAACTTTAAAATTCAAATTAAAATTTAATTGTAATAACATACATGTTGATTGCACTAAAAGACACTTTTCACAAGCTAATATGAAGCATATTTGTAATTTTTTCCATTCTCGATATTAAATTGATACATGATATATTTTAATTCAATTTAAGTATGAAAGTGACTTGCATCATAGTAAGATTGAACTTATATCATGTTATGACTAAATTCTTGTAGATAACCTCAAAAGAAATAAAATTGAATAAAATTTATTTGTTGTTTACAATACATCATTTAAAATTGAATAGATTTTATTTCAATCTTACCTGTGTTTTTTAATTGAACTTTGACATAAGGAATTGATTGAAATATACTTAAAAGAGTTGGACATGCAATGGTATATGGGTGGGTCACAAAATTTTCCATATATAGATTTTTCAAATTATAATATGGATGACTTTAGAATTCAAATAATTTATTTTAAAATTCATTGTAATAACATACATGTTGATTGCACTAAAAGACACTTTATACAAGCCAATATGAAGCATAGTTGTAATTCTTTTCATGCTCAATATTGATTTGATACATGATATATTTTAGTTTATTTTAAGTATCAAAGTGACTTGCATCATAGTAAGATTGTACTCATATCATGTTATGACTAAGCTCTTGTAGATGACCTCAAAAGAAATAAAATTGAATAAAACATATTTGTTGTTTACAAGACATCTTTTAAAATTGAATAAAAATTATTTCAATTTCATTTGTGTCTTTTAATTGAACCTTGAGATTGCCAAGTAAATTTAGGAAAGTTCATATTTAATTATATATAAAATTATAGAAACATATATCATTAATTTTTTAAATTGGTATATTAAATTTCAATACATATGACTTAAATATCATGTTATGACTAAGCTCTTGTAGATGATCTCAAAAGAAATAAAAACAATATTTGTTGTTTACCAAACATCTTTTAAAATTGAATTTAAAACTTATTTTAACCATTATATATTTTAATTCATTTTAAGTATCAAAGTGACTTGCATCATAATTTAATATTGTACTTATTTTTTTAGTGTATAAAATTAGAAATTAAAATTGTTATATTTTTCTAATAAAAGTTATACTATATAGAAAAAAATTAAACTATCGAAATAATTAACATATTTGTAAACTTCAAAATTTAATGAACATCCATAAACAAGTTTAATAAAAATCCATAAACTGAAATAATGATTGTATATCAATAAATTGTTCATATGAAAATATATACAAATTATAAATGTTACATGAACATCCATAAACTAAAATATCAACATCCATAAATTGAAATAATGTTTATGTACATCCATAAGTTAGTCCATGTATGAAAATATACAAAGTTTGTATCACATGTGAATGTGCCTTATGAAATGAGTTTGAAAATATACAAACTATCTACTCTAAGTACCATCATAACTCCTATGTGAGTTCCGCTATGCAAAGTAGTTGTCCAATATCTGGTATTGCAATATAAAACATTCAAATTCAAACTAATTAGATCATTATTTTTACAAAATAAACAATACGGAAATAATTGATTTTGAACTCCATTTAATTATATATATGAATCTACTAACCTCACTTGAGTCCAAATGCAAGTTGGATAAGATAGGGGTCTGCTAAATCTGGGTTTAGTGCTCCCTTACCTATGACTCAAAGTTTGGGTCTTGGATCAACGTACCTGCATCGCCATTGTCTCTATACCAAACATACCACTCAAGAATCCACATAACTTCGACATCAATAACACTTTGCATATGGGGTTGCATACACAATGACAAGGACAAATTATAATTAGTCCATGAATTAATTAACATGCATATAACTTAAAAAAAGGATGTTGACATCTTAGGAATAAAAAAGTTTACCTCAACTGTTGGTCCATGTGGTTGTACATAGTGACTCTCTTGCACTGGAGTGCTATGAAGTGGAGGTGGAGGAGAATCCATGGAAACATGCACTAGTGGAGGTTGGTCTGGTTGATCAACTCCCCCCTCAAATGACCTCATAAGCTCATCCATGTAGTTGGTTTGTGTCTACATGTTATCATGAACTTATTAATATAAATGCAATCTAATATGAACTAAATTAATATAGTTATTTATGTATAATTTGACGATAAGAGTCAAAAGTTTTGTATATGTGTACCTAGTCTATCACACGGGCCATGCACCCTCCAAGTTTCACAGATGGAATCATGATACATACATGTATATGACAAAAGATTGTCAATGGGTAGGCTCACAAGATTTGAATCATCATATAATGTAATTGGTGGGTCACAAGGCAATGGCATTGGTCTGCTCATCTCTCCATGCAATGTGACTTGTGCACTCTCAGCGTCGAGTTGTGACTGCTCCTCTAGCTCCATTGGAAATACCACACTCTGAGATGATCGTGGCAACAATCCTGGAGGTGGTAGTACATGCCCAGGGTCCCTACATGCGTCTTCACAATCATAGGTATGTCTAAAGTTGGATTCATAATACTCAGATCTAGTGTTGGTGTAATCTAGCATCATATGTAGCACAAAATTTTCATATATATGTTTTTCAAAGAAAAGGGAGACCTGTTCATGGTGGGGGAACTGGCCCCAAGCTCAAATGAATCAATCATAGGAAAAAGGGGTTGTATCAACATCCTTAAAATATCTATGTGAAATCAAACATTTATGTCTAGTAGGGCACTCTGGAGGTTTGTCCAACAACTCCCCTCAAACATCAATGTTCTTGGTGGCCTCTTTCACCACTTCCCAAGTATTTGGGCCTCTAATCTCTTGCCTCCTAATCCTCTATATGGAATGTAGGATGCAACTTTGTGTTTCATCCCTCTGATGTGTCTTGATCAACCTATCAATGATGTCTAGCATCAAAGGAAAACTATGCCTAGTAGGTGAACTAGAAGGGATTGTACCCAGCGCTCGTGTGATCCATGTATGTTGGGCTATAATTTCTTCCAATGTGATACTAGTTGTAGCATTGTCCCACGGAGGGATCAACGTTGCACTGTGATCCTCAACTTTTCCCTGTTGAAGGTTTGCAAATCATAAACATAATTTAACATATATATTTAAAAAACTAGAAGAATAATAACATATACATTAAATTAAAACACATCAGTTGAGGACAACTTAAATATTAAAGACAATTTCAAGACATAAACAAATAATTATTTTAAATAGGATTGGTTGACTATATATAAGATGATCGTCAACAAATACTTAAACACTGCCTCTTTCACTCCGACTAGTGTCGAAGCAAGGATCTATGAGTGGAACTCGCACTCTATTTGGGTTACAGGATATATCACGGGCCCAACCATGTATAACAGGTTCCCTCACACTCTAATGGCCTACAGTTGGGGGGCATATAGGATCTGACTCTACGTATTACATATAATTCATATTTGATACATATAAACTAATCCAAAAGAAAATATGTTGACTAAACTATTACATATGATACATATAAACTAGTCCAAGAGAAAAATGTTGACTTAGAAAGAATGTTGACAAGAAAACCATTTCTAAACTCAAGCAGAATAATATACCCTGAATTCCTAAACTTTAGAGTCCATTTTTTGATTATTTATCAACCAAAGTATTGAATTCCATGTAAATGTGATCGAAAAAGTGATCAAATCTACCTTTACACTTTTTCCCATTTCTAAATAGTATATTTTATTCATAGGGCATAAATATGTAAAAAAATAAAATAAACATATTTTCAAAACTAATCAAATTTTATGTCAACCAAATACTCCAATAGACTTTAAATTCTTATAATGTTTGATTTTTACACATGATATGTGCTAGGTTCAAGCACACAAATACAATATTTCTACAACACACTACATAATGAACTTATATATATGTGTGTGTTTTAAATAGCTATGTTATGTTAAATGTCATAGTTATATTATGTTATAGTTATGTTGTACATATTAAACTATGTTTGATATAATATTATGTTATACATAATTTATAATTATTCATAATCATGTTATATATATAGCAGATATAATATATATTATATATAATAAACACTCTAGAATAATATAAATAACACACTCTCTCTCTAAATATATTATATAATAACACTATATATATATATATGTTATGTTACATGCTATATATATATATTATGTTAAATACTTTACGTTTAATGTTTGGTTATATATAATATATAAATAATATAACTTCTATAATGATGTTAAATGTTATGTATATACAAAACAATAGTTCTATAATTATTTAACATATACATGAGATGTTAAGAACTTATAATATTAAATATATATAGTTAATAATTAATAGTGATGTTATGACAATAGTTGATGAAAGAAACATATGTAATATATATATGTCATATCTAATAAAGATATATAATTATATGTTATATTAAATATATATAATTATAGTTATCAAACTATATAATGTATTTCAAATTTATGATATATAATATTATGTTATAATTAGATGTTATATATAATATATTATAGATATATAGTGAAATGTATAATATATATATAATATATTATATAAAACAATTATTTTATTTATTTATTTATTTATTTTTTAATTTAAAGTTAATATTTATTTAATTAATTTTTTTTAAAATTAATTGTACTATATTTATTAAAAAATATTAAAATAAAATAATTAAATTTAAATAATAAAAGAAAACAAAATTTCTTATTTGATAAATAGAGGTCCATTATGTGCAACCATATTCATCATGTCAATTGCAAGTTCATAATTTATTTATTTATTGGTTATAATGTAAATTTGGTAACTTGGTGATAAATTCCAACCATGGGACGAGATTCTTCTTTTCGAGAGGATCAATTTTGAATATTGAAGTGCTCAATTTGGGCAAGAGAAAGTGTATTTTTGAATTAAATCCCACATGTGCATATTTGATCAGGTAGGCTCTAAAGAAAATTGGATACTCTTGGAAGTCTATAAATACAAGTGACCTCAACCTCATTTGGACATCATCATGGAACATTCTTGTCTTCTCTTCTTTGGTTTTGGCTCGCACAAGTCTCAGGAGGTTCACAGAAATTCGCTTTGTATAGGTTCGATATTACAAGGCCCGAAGCTCGCACATGTCTAACATTTTTAGGTCACAATCGCAGGCTTGTCATGGGAAATTTTTCAGCTGCAACTGTACCTAGCTCTCATGTGATCCATATATGTTGGGCTGTAATTTCCTCAACGTGATACTAGTTGTAACATTGTCCCACGGAGGGATCAAATTTGCACTGTGGTCTTCAACTTCACCTTGTTGAGGGTCTACAAATCATAAACATAATTTACCATATATATTTAAAAAAAACTAGAAGTAAAATAACATATACATTAAATTCAAACACATGAGTTGAGGACGATTTTAAAATTAAAGACAATTTCAAGACATAAACACATAATTATTTTAAAGAGGATTTCAAAATGCACCTCCAGCTGGTGAAGATGGTCCACTATCTATAAGATGATCATTGTTGATTGATAAAAGGTGTCCTTTTAACTCTTAATTACCTTTACATTAGTTATCAATCCAGGCAATGTTTTCTATTTCAAGAGTGTACACAGTTTGTGGCAGTTATTTAATTAAGAATAATGTTTATAAATTGCAGTACAGTGCTCTCAAATACAAGAATAAATGGATGCAACAAATAAATTCTAATTGCAATTAAAAGAAAGTCCAATCTTTTAAGTAACTCAAATCCTGCAGTAATCTAAGTAACAACAATGCAATCTATATAACATCGCTATCAGTTAAGAGTGCAATAATAATAACTCTTCCCTTAGAAACTGATAGAAATTAAATCATGTTCATTCAAATGTAAAATAACGATGGCATCAATTTGAGAGTTCTTAACAACAATAGTTATAGCTCATTATGTTTGATCACACCAAGCAAGAGATGTATCAATGAAACTCAATCTGAAATGAAAGGAAACTAATCAAGAAACAATTATGTAAATTAAATATAAAACATAGTTATTCTATCACACAAAGAACCAATGAACAGCAAAGCGATAAAATAATAGAAGGCAATAATATGATCACACTAGCACACTTGTGATAATTGAAATCATATAATACAGATGAAGTAGTGAGTTCCACTGAAAGCCGGGTTCTAGCTGCCAGCGTACACTGCTTAGTTACTTCAAAGAATGGAGAGGAACAACAACTCTTTTATTTATTAATCATCAAATTATGAAATCATTACAACATATTTGTGCTCTACAACAAAAGCATGTAGTTGAGAATTACAATGGTAATACAACAGTTCCAATTTCCTCCTATCCTATCCTATCCTATCCTATCTCTAATAATCCCTATCTTAATCTCTCATAAACTATCCCATAATCTCCTCTCTAATCTCTGTTCCAATTTAAATACACGGAGAGAAAAGAGAAGTTACAACCGTGATGATTACAATATGATTCCCATTACAAAATTGGATTGTTCACAACAAATTGATCAATAAGATCATTTCTGAAATATCTTTCCATTAACATTCAACAGGAATAGGTCGAATTTGGTATTGCAATTGAGATAATTTGGAAAACGGCCACAACAACAAATATAAAAAAAATGTCTTCAGAGAACCTTCCATTTCTCTTAATACGAACCAAATTTAGGAAAACGGCCAATTGTAAAACTAATTTGGTCCGTTCTGGACAAAACCCATGTTTTTGATTTTCCAGATTCTTCTCCATTTGCCCGAATCGTTCAATACAAAAATATCACTTCTTATTCCAACGAATTTATAAGTTGGCACATTTAATGATGAGATGGAGATCAAATCTTCAATCTGGAAAATATCTTGGAGGCTAAAATGGTGAGTGATGTTACAACCAATTTATTAATAAACCATCATTGGTAAAAACATGCATAATAATTAATTTATTAAAAATAAAGGAGAACAAATAATATCTATCCATAAGAGCATAAATAATTATAAAATGAGATTATATGATAAGCCATGATAAATGACATCATAAAGAAGAGTAGAAATGGAAGAAATAGGTGTTAAAAAATGATAATAATAATGACATATTAACGGCCCAACATACCTCTAAACTGAATATATTGCATTTCCTCATGCAACCCAAAGACTCCGTGTTAACCAAGCAATAAAAAATTGGTTATCCCAACTCATGAAATGGATGGAACAAATGAATTCTTCCTCAAATAATGAATATTCAATTTTAACAATCTTGATGATGGCATAACAATTTTTACATTAACGTTCAACTTATGTGTATATGAAGTTGCAGCAAAATATGATATAAGTAACAACAAACTTCATTAACCATTTTCTCAAAAACTATAAACCAGATTTTGCTGAAATTTTGCAAGTAGATTTATAATATATTAATGCTTCTATAATCCAAAAATCAGATCGTTTTGATGCACGAATCATGATATATAAACAAAATGGCTGTAGGTCATAGTGCATGATTTCTGAAATTTTATGAACTAATTTAACTTGAAACTATCTGGGTTTGTGTATTTTAATGATACGTCTGTGTTTTCCAGAAATCACAAGAATTGAGTTCATAGTTTTAAAAATATATGGAAATCAATTTCTGCACTGTATAAAAATGAAATTGTATGCCTTAAATGAGAAAGAAAGTAGAAAACATCCATCATGCGTAGCAATTCCTCCCCCAAACTAAAGAATTAGCATGCCCTCATGCAATGTTAGAAAGAAAATTGAGGTGGTCATTACCATCTATTGAATTCTATGCTTGGTGTAAAACAACATGGAATAAGGGAGGTGTTGAGAATGAATAAGAACATCAATGGATGATAAAGAATATTAATGACATGGTCATAAGAAAGAAATGAATGAAAGCAACACTCCCACAAACTAAAAAATGATATGTCACTAAAAAATGGTAAATATGTGGAATGAGTGATGATAAATAATGCTCAATGGATTTTAATGAAATTCTCCTAAATTCGTAATAAATAAGAAAATTATGCTATTTTACCTCCAGTTTTACCTCCGAAAAAAATGTAGAATGACATGTATGGATTGGCATTTGTTAAAGCTAATGTAGGCAGAGTTGATACTGAAAGTGATGCAAGAGATGGAATCCAGGCAAGCACATCATGTCTGAACAATTGTTCGTGTTCGCGAGTTGCTCGAGCCTCTTCTATTAGTTGCAATAGTGTAGTCATGCTGCAAATAGGGTTCCCCCCCCCCATAGTTGTTGTTCTCCTGTAAACAAATCATTATTTTTCATACAATGTTCTTGAATCCACAATGTTAGTTTTGAATAACAACGGCTAAGATGCATGCAAAAATTTCAATCAGAAAAACTTTTGTATACATGCAATATTAATATTTTGTCAAATCAACAAGATATAGAAAAGTGCAATAAATATATCGCATGCTATCCCATAATGCATACATTCCCCTTTCTAGTTGGAAAAGGGATTCCATAACCATAAAGCATATGAAAGGTGTTGTGCTGACGGCAAGGCAAGGGAATGAACAATACGGCAGGTAATGAAGCGGAGTACACATATCAATAATAGGACGACAAGAGGTATGGTTATAATGAGAGCAGAGTGTGTAAACATAGTTATGAATAAGAGATAGGATGCTTTGGATTTATGATAAGTTAAAAAAAGAAAAATAACAACAATATGCCAAAAAGATGCTTTGCTGACGGTATTCTAGCTAAAAATGATGCGATTGATCGGAAAACAATTTCTCATGTGTAAAGATTCAAAATAGGGAAAAATTAAGGAAATAACTTCTCTGATAAAAAGAGAGAATAAGAAAAGGTTATTATAGTAATAATTGACGATAAGATATAACTTCAATACCATAAGCAGAGCCTTTGCTGCCATCAGGCATCCATAGCCTCGTCAGGGTTGCTTTTTAACCCATATGAGCCAGGATCCTCAATTTATAGATGGAGAGTTCCAGTGTTGTTCTACAAAAGAGATCAGTGTGCTGGCGTAGTAACTAGATAACCACACTGCCATTCACTGGGATGTAGCAAAAGTGATCAAGCTGGCTCATGATGAGACCTCCTGTTCCAAAGATAATTTGGTTATTCAATGGATCATAACATTGGTGTGGTGGCCATAATGGCAATGTCATTTTGTTACAACTTTATGAACATGGTAGGCTAGCTCGTAATGAGACCCCTTATCCTCCATCTGTGAACAAAATTTTGTTGTTATTACACATTTTTATGATAAAAAGAGGGAGGCTCAGTACTCCTTAAGAGCAGGGATGGTGGAAGAAGTTGAAGATGTCAATAGAAAAAAAATACCCATAATCTCATTTATTACAGAAAAAGAAGATTATAACCAGGAAGGGTGAAACCAACATAGTATTAAGATGATCAATCAAAATCATGTACAACAGAAAACAACGTAGTAAAGTAGTATATAAATAATTGTGTCCCTTTTGAAAATAATCTATCATCAAGGAGCCGTCCTGTTAAAGATCATAACGTTAAGGGTATTCACCTGCCTCAATAGACTCCATAGTTCTTGTCTTCATAAAAATAGTGCACTTCATGCTATGAAAGGGAATCATTAAAATGTGGTTGAGATGAACTAGGAATAACCCCACAAGAGGAAAGAAGGGTTGTTCTCGAAAATACTCCAAAGTGCTGTTCCTTTGAAGGAACAACAAAAACACTAAAAAAAGTGTTGTTCCTTGTAGGGAACAACAAAGGAAAATACAAGAAAAAGTGTTGCTCAGAGATATTTGAGAACATGAGGTATAATGGATATCAAAAGGTATGAGACCATTTCATATCATCAAACATTAGGTTTCCATCATTTGTCGAGAAGTCATTCCAAGGAATAAGCCATTCACCACACATAAGGGACGGTTTTTCTTCAAA
Source organism: Pinus taeda (assembly GCA_000404065.3). Lineage (NCBI taxonomy): Eukaryota > Viridiplantae > Streptophyta > Pinopsida > Pinales > Pinaceae > Pinus > Pinus taeda. The sequence continues at coordinate 78,210 of APFE031443212.1, forward strand.
CTGTGTTTCTGGGAAAGAAAAGATGAATTTGAGAAAAGTGAGAGAGGGTTTTGTTCATTATTGACTTAAGAAGAAAATTTATTTATTTTTTACACAGGTTTCATGGTTTGGGAGAAATGTTGAAAACATCATTTGCCTCAGAAGGATTAGTGAATCTCTGGAGTGACCTTGGTAAAATAAATATTTATCCTATATGAAATAACCAAATGACTTTCTTGATGAGTCAACTGATAAGTAGACACAAATAGCTTTCCAATGGGCTATCATGAGCTCAATTTGGAGTTGAGGAAAGGCTTCAAAAGTTGACTGCAACATCACTATGCATTTCGGTAGCCTCATTCTACACTTTTTGACTAGTCTTGGGAGATTGGACTTTTGACAGGTCAAATGAAATCTAAATTGAAGCATTCAAGATTTTTTGGAAAGTAGACTCGACAAGCTTTCCAATGAGCTATTACACGCTCAGTTTAGCTAAGGGGAAGGCCTCCAAAAGAAGGTGGAAAATGGCGCTGTGCTTTTGACCAGTTTGCCCAAAAATTGCTGTTCTTTTAAAATGAACAACTGCTGTTCTTTAAATAGAACAACAAAAACAAAAACACGTGAAACTGTTGTTCCTTAAATGGAATGGCTGCTGTTCCTTAAGAGGAACATCAGCTATTCCCTAAAAGGAACAATAAAAATATAAACACGCAAAACTGATGTTCCTTAAGAGGAACGACTACTGTTCCTTAAGAGGAAGAGCAAAAATAAAAACACGCGCAACTGTTGTTCCTTAAGAGGAACACTAGTTGTTCCTTAAGAGGAACATTAGTTGTTCCTTAAGAGGAACAGTAGTTGTTCCTTAAGAGGAACAACAAAAACAAAAACACGCACAACTATTGTTCCTTAAATGGAACAGTTGCTGTTCCTTAAGAGGAACAACAGCTGTTCCTTAAGAGGAACAACAAAAATAAAAACACGCGCACCTGTTGTTCCTTAAATGGAACGACTATTATTCCTCAATAGGAACAATAGATGTTCCTTAAATGGAATAGCAAAAACACAAACACTTTATTTACAAACAATATGTGAATAAATTAAGTTACAACAACTATGATGTTATTTCCTAAGGCAAGGAAAATAATGATCTCTTTGAAAAATGTTTTGGCAGCAGAGACATGACATTAATCTTCAAATGGAAATCAATTCTTCATTTCTTCTACTATGAATCCGTTGGGTAATGAATTGGATGAAATTCCCTTGTTTCATTAAAATTTCTTTCAAGAATCGCTCGTCCATAAATTGACCTTCTTTATTCTCCTAGAACCTACAAAAAATGAGTGTCTACCTGAAATAAAACATTAAATCACGAAGAAAGAGAGGTGATCGGGCTCCCCTAATCCAAGAATTATGCAAATAAAACAAGTAGTTACTTTGTATAACAAATCCACAGAGAAAATAACAAAGTAAAATTTATTTGCGGGAGAGCAGTGGCCAATCGTGCTAACCTGCAGTGGATTTGTAGTAGTCTTGGTACTTCTTCACGAACATGTTCTTCATGTCCTCGCATGTTTGGATGCAGTTCCCACCTAGGCTCATGAACCATCGGAGATATGCTCCTTTTAGATTAAGAGGAAACACTTTCAACCTTTGATTGTTAGTACAATAATCATATCCTCTACAAAGTATTTCAAACTCAAATAAGAATGTATCTGGATCTTCATTTGTCAAACCATGAAAATTTGGTAGAGAAGATGGGGGAATTATGTGCATTTGTGTCACTCCTCCTAGATCTTTGATAGGAAATCAAAAGTTGCAATGTGAGCCATTTCTTACCATAATAGAAGATGTTCTTCATGTGTTTCTTTGAGGCTCCTCCAAATTTTCCTATCAATTGGTTAGTGAAATGGGTGGTGCTTACATCACCACTTAAGTGAAATCATGAGATTTGTTTTTTCAAAATTTCTATTTTTTTTTTAATCATTCACATAGAAATTCAAACATTTATTTCTACCCTAAGTTATTTAACAATCTTGCTGGAAAGCGGGCGGGGGAGCAGGGCTTTTACATTCTTCATACGCAGGTTCTTACCTTCCGTTTTTAATACCCAACTCTTTCCTAACAGGCACCCATCAGATGCACACTACTCTTTAGAAATAGCTACACTCTCCCGGCAATGGCGCCAAAATGTTGAGTGATAAAATGTGTCTTTTTAACTCCTAATTATCTTCACATTAGTTATCAATCCGGGAAAATTTTTCTATTTCAAGAGTGTACACAGTTTGTGGCGGCTATTTACTCAAGAATAATGTTTATAAATTGCAATATAGTGCTCTCAAATACAAGAATAAATGGATGCAACAAATAAATTCTAATTGCAATGAAAAGAAAGTCCAATCCTTTAAGGAACTCAAATCATGCAGCAATCTAAGTAACAACAATGCAATCTATATAACATTGCTATCAGTTAAGAGTGCAGTAATAATAACTCTTCCCTTAGAAATTGATAGAAATTAAATCATGTTCATTCGAATGTAAAATAATGATGGCATCAATTTGAGAGTTCTTAACAGAAATAGTTATAGCTCATTATAATTGATTACACCAAGCAAGAGATGTATCAATGAAACTCAATCTGAAATGAAAGGAAACTAATCAAGAAAAAATTCTGTAAGTTAAATATAAAGCAGAGTTATTCTATCACGCAAAGAACTAATGAACAACAAAGTGATAAAATAACAGAAGGCAGTAATATGATCATAGTAGCACACTTGAGATAATTGAAATCATATAATACAGATGAAGTAGTGAGTTCCACTGAAAACCAGGCCCTAGCTGCCAGCGCACGCCGCTTAGTTACTTCAGAGAATAGAGAGGAACAACAACTCTTTTATTTATTAATCATCAAACTGTGAAATCATTACAACTTATTTGTGCTCTATAGCAAAAGCCTGTAATTGAGCATTACAATGGTAATACAACTGTCCCCCTTTCCTCCTATTCTATCCTATCCTATCTCTAATAATCACTATCTTAATCTCTCATAATCTATCCCATAATATCCTCTCCTCTGATCTCCATTCTGATTTAAATACACAGAGAGAAAAGAGAAGTTACAACCGTGATGATTACAATATGATTCCCATTACAAAATTGGATTGTTTACAACAAATTGATCAAGAAGATAATATTTGAAATATCTTTCTATCAACATTCAATAGGAATAGGTTGAATTTGGTATTGCAATTGAGATAATTTGGAAAATGGCCACAACAACGAATCTAAGGAAAATGTCTTCAGAGAACCTTCCGTTTTTCTTAATATGGACCGAATTTGGGAAAACGGCTCCATGCAAAACTAATTTGGTCTGTTCTGGACAAAACCCATGTTTTATATTTTCTAGATTCTTCTCCATTTTCCTAAACCATTCAATAAAAAACTATCTAAGTTGGCACATTTAACGATGAGCTGGAGATCAAATCTTCAATCTAGAAAATATCTTGGAGGCTAAAATGGTGAGTGATGTTACAACCAATTTATTAACAAACCATCATTGGTAAAAACATGCATAATAATCAATTTATTAAAAATAAAGGAGAAGAAATAATATTTATCCATAAGAGCATAAATAATTATAAAATGAGATTATATGATAAACCATGATAAATGACATGATAAAGAAGAGTAGAAATGGATGAAATAGGTGTTAAAAAATGATAATAATAATGACAAATTAACGGCCCAACAATCATCAACAAATACTTAAACACTGTCTCCGACACTCTGACTGGTGTCAAAGCTAGGATCTATGAGTGGAACTCATACTCTAATTGGGATTCATGATCTATCACAGACCCAACCATGTATAATAGATTCCCTCACACTCTGATGACCTACAATTGGGGGGAATATAGGATCTAGCTTTACGTATTACATATAATTCATATTTGATAGATATAAACTAATCCAAGAGAAAAATGTTGACTTAGAAGGAATTTTGACAAGAAAATCATTTCTAAACTCAAGAAGAATAATATAATGTGAAGTCATAAATTTTAGAGTCCATTTTTTGATTATTTAACAACCAAAGTATTGAATTCCATGTAAACACGATTGAAAGAAGTGATCAAATCTATCTTCACAATTTTTCCCATTTCTAAATAATGTATTTTATTCATAAGGCATATATATATATATTATTCATAATATATATATAATATATATATATATATATATATATATATATATATATATATATATATATATATGTAAAAAATTGAAATAAACATATTTTGAAAACTAATCAAATTTCATGCCAACCAAATACTCCAATAGACTTTAAGTTCTTATAATGTTTGGTTTTAACACATGACATGTACTAGGTGCAAGCACATGAATACAGTGTTTCTACAACACACTGCATAATGAAACAATATGATACAAATTAAAAAAGAGTCAAAATGTTTGTATCACTTTAAAATGCACTTTCATGATAGATTAATGTATCTATTAATGATGCATTGTTGATACTTGAACTTATATATATATATATATATATATATATTATATATATATATATATTGTTAAATGTTATAGTTCTATTATGTTATAGTTATGTTATACATATTAAACTATGTTATGATATAATGTTATGTTATACATAGTTTAAAATTATTCATAATCATGTTATATATACGTTGTAGGTTTTAACCTCGTATAGAAATTACCTGCATATGAATTCTAAAACACATAGAATAAACAATGCGGGAGCATACCACATAAAACACATATACACAAAGATTTTCCTTTGGATCCCAAAACCGGGACTATTAGCTTCATTTTTAATTCTTTTCCTTTCAATGTTACAATACATATTTATACATGCCAAAGCATCCAAAACACATGTGTGAAAATCATGCACAAAACCATAGGTGGGTTCACCCAACCTAACATAGGTTCCAAAATAAAAAAATTTCGGGGCGCTGCCCTAGACCCCATAGAGTGGGGTTACCTGCACCCCTCAAACCCCCTGTGATCCCCCGCTACGCAATCGGCGCAACGAAGGGGGGGCTCCACCCCCCCTCTAAACCCCTCGGTTAACTACGTGGGCTAGTCATGGAAAGAATATAACACAACCCAACATTCTCTCACTTGTTGTTTTCTTTCCACAGGGGGCCACAAGAGAGCTTAGTCATTTATCTAGCCCTGCAATGCCCATTGTTTCTCTACACCAAAAGAATTTCTCAGAGCTCATAGATTTTGTTAATGCATCTGCAGTATTCTTCAAAGTGTCCACTTTTACTAGCAACACCTTTTTGTCTTTTATCATATCCCTCACAAAGTGATACTGAACATCAATGTGCTTCATCTTTGAATGATATGCAGGGTTCTTTGCCATGAAAATTACACTTTGGTTGTCACAATATATCCTTATAGCTTCCTATACTAACCCCATACTTGAACACAATCTATGCAACCAGACTGATTTCTTGCTTGCATGAGTGGCTGCCACGTATTCTGCTTCTATAGTTGATAGTGCCACTACAGATTGTTTCTTACTCATTCAACTGATTGCACCTCCAAATAGGTTAAACATATACCTACTTGTAGATCTTCTTTGATCCAGATCTCCAACCCAGTCTGCATCAACAAAGCCACGAATATCCAACACTCTGTCCAATCCTGGTCTTCCTTGGTAGCACAAACCATAATCACTAGTGCCACACAAATACCTGAAAACCTGCTTCATTGCTGTCTAATGCTCCTTTCTTGTTTTTGGCATAAACCTGCTCAATACTCCCATTACATGTGCAATGTCTGGTCTAGTACAGACCATTGCATACATTAGGCTACTGACTGCACTTGCATACGGAACACAGGACATGCCATCTTCCTCTTCTTGTGTCTTGGGACATTGTTCAATAGATAACTTTACACCTACAGGAATAGGAACCTTCACCGGTTTACTATCCTGCATATTAAATCTCTGCAATATTGTCTTGACATACTTCCTCTAGTTTAACCAAATCTTCCTCTTTTCCCAATCTCTTTTAATTTCTATGCCCAAAATATAGTTTGCAGCACCAACATCTTTCATGTTGAATTTGGAAGACAATTGGGTCTTCAAATCCTGGATAATCTCTTTGTCATTTCCAACTAGCAACATATCATCCACATACAAGACCAAATAAATAACATGGTCACCAATTAATTTAAAATACACACAGTGATCTGCTTTGCTTCTGGTGAAGCCAAGTCCCCATATAAATGTATCAAATTTCTGATACCGCATCCTTGGTGACTGTTTTAACCCATACAGAGACTTCTTTAACTTGCATACCCGTTATTTCTTACCCTTTATCGCAAAGCCTTTAGGTTGCTTCATGTAGATTTCCTCTTCCAGATCCTTGTGAAGAAATGTTGTCTTCACATCCATCTGTTCTACCTCAAAATCAAAAGTAGCAACAACAGATAAAAGTAATATAATAGGAGTTACCTTGGCAATAGGAGAAAAAATATCACCAAAATCAATTTTGAGCACCTCAGAATAATATTTTGCTACCAACCAAGCTTTGTATTTTTCCACCTTTCCTTCTGCATTTGCCTTCTTCTTGAACACCCATTTGCTGCCAATGGGTTTCCTTTCAGTCGGCAACTCCACCAGATCCTAAGCCTCACTTTTGTGCAAAGATGCCATTTCATCAACCATGGCCTCTTTCTAGATTTTTCCATCTTCTGAAACTACTGCTTCCTTCATAGTTCTGGGATCATCATCAGTAATAGATAAAGAAAAATTTGAACAGAAAGTAGATGGACTATACCTTTCTGGCTTCCTTCTTTCTCAAACTGAGCTTCTCACACTCGGAGTTTGTGGCTCTTCATCATCTGATTCCTCCTCTGTTGTAGAGTCTGATTCTTCCTTCTTTAGCTCAAACTCTACCTTCTCATGTTCCTTTGGTTGGACTTCATTTTTACTAACATCTTTCACCTCTCTGAACACCACATCTCGACTGTACACAACCTTCCTTATTACTGGGTTCCAAATCTTATAACCCTTTAAACCATCGTTATACCCAATAAAGATGCACTTTTAAGATTTACTATCCAACTTGGTTCGTTTCTCCTTTGGAACATGTACATATGCA
>APFE031443212.1:88484-104413 GCA_000404065.3 Pinus taeda
CTCTATGAGGAGTGAAGTGAAAGGATGCACCTGAGTCAATCAACCATGCCTCATGATCTACATGTGTACTTGAAGAAACCAAGTACACATCCCCACCTTCATCTGAGGTGGTTTTCACCTCTATAGAAGGAGCATTATCAGATCCCTTTCCTTTATCAGGAGATTTAGATTTACAGTCTCTTTTGTAGTGCCCTTCTTTTCCTCATTTCCAGCACACCACCTTTACAGGTTTTCCTGGAGATTTAGATCTCCCTCTAGATTAGATCTCCCACTTGATGACTTATTTTTCTTTCTGTTCTGGGACCATCCTCGTATAGACAAGGCATCACCATTTTGGATCTCCATATTTTTCCGCCTCATCTTCTCCATCAGCAAGGATGAGACTATTTCATCAAACTGCAAGGTAGTTGCATTACTACCTATTGCAATAACCAGACTATCCCACGAATCTGGTAGAGAACACAACAAACTGATGCACTTATCTTCATCTGAAATTTTAATATCAATAGATGCTAACCGACTTACCACAATATTAAATGCGTTTAGATGCTTTGTCACTGAGTCTCCATCTTTCATCCTCAGGTTATACAACATTTTCCGCAAGAACAATTTATTCACTAAAGACTTAGATTGGTACAAAGTCCCTAACTTGTCCCATAAAGCCTTCACCATAGCTTCCCCTGATACATTAAGCAATACTGAATCTAAGACACACAATCGTATTGTGCTCTTTGCCTTCCGACCCAACTTCTTCTATTCTTCATCGGACACTCTCGTTGGTTTAGTACCCGGATCTACCGCAATCCACTAATCTTTATCCACCAATAGATCCTCCATCTTGAGTTTCCACAACTCAAAAACTCTGACCATTGAACTTCTCAATCTCTATCTTTCCGTTGCTCGCCATCTTCTTTCACCACCAGAATCGATCTCGCAGATCTCCGAACAAGGTCTACCACAGGCCCGAGCGAAACCCCTCAGCAACAATGGTGTTCCCTTGAAGCCAAAACAACTCTGATACCAAATGCAGGTTTTAAACCCGTACAGAAATTACCTGCATACAAATTCTAAAACACATAAAATAAACAATGCGAGAGCATAACACATAAAACACATATACACAGAGATTTTCCCCTGGATCCCAAAACTGGGACTACCAGCTCGATTTTTCATTATTTTCCTTTCAATGTTAGAATATATATTTATACATGCCAAAGCATCAAATACCATGGACCGAAAACCATCGTGTCCAAAACCATGGATCGAAAACCATCGCATCCAAAAACATGTGCGAAAATCATGCACAAAACCATAGGTGGGTCTGCTCAACCTAACATAGGTTCCAAAATCAAAATTTTCTAGGCCGCTGCCTTGGACCCCATAGAGTGGGGTTACCTACACCCTTCAAACCCCCTGTGACCCCTCCACTATGCAATCGGCGCAATGAAAGAGGGGTTCCGCCCCCCTTCTAACCCCTTCGTTTAACTACGTGGGCTAGTCATGGAAAGAATATAACACAACCCAACATACGTTAGATATAGTTATAATTTTTATAAAATACACTAATATATATATAATATAATATATATATATATTTATATATATATATTATATATATATATATTAACATTCTATATTATATATTAATAATATATATATTATATATAATATTATATTATAACATTATAAATTCTATATTTAGAATATAGAACAATCTATATTATTAAATATATATAAAAATAATCATGTTAAGAAAATAGTTATAATAAATTAAATATATGATAATGATAATAGTTTGGTATGGAATGCTATATATATATATATATATAATTATATTTATATAATTGATCGTTTAGTTATAATATAATTAACATATAATAATTATATACTCAATAGTTTATTATGGATATAAATATAAGTTATGTTACATGATATATATTTATCATATATATTATATATATATATATATATATAATATATGTAATGTTATATATAATTAATTATAGTTAATAGTTTTGTTATATATATATATATTATATATATATTTAATTTTATGTTTAATTTATATAATATACCAGTTTTCATACTAAAATTTTATTTAATTATTATTTTTTAAAAAACTAACCGATAATATATTTATTGTTAAAATAATGTTTAAAATACAAATTAATCTAAATTAAAATAATAAAATAAAACAAAATTTCTTATTTGATAAATAGAGGCTCATCATGTGCAAACATATTCATCATGTCAATCTCAAGCTCATAATTTATTTATTTATTGGTTATAGTGTAAATTTGGTGATTCAGTGACAAATTCCAACCATGGGACGAAATTTATATTTTCGAGAGGACCAATTTTGACTATTGAAGCGCTCAATTTGGACAAGAGAAAGTGTATTTTTGAATTAAATCCCACTCGCATATTTGATCGGGTCGACCCTAAAGAAAGTTGGATACTCTTTGAAGTCTATAAATACAAGTCACCACAACCTCATTTGGACATCATCATGAAACATTCTTCTCTTCTTTTCTTTGGTTTTGGATTGCACAAGTCTAAGGGAGTTCACAGAAATTTGGTTTGTACAGGTTCGAGATTACGGGGTTTGAAACTTGCACATGTCTAACATTTTTGGGTCACAACTGCTTGTCATAGCAATTTTTCAGCTCCAGTTGCATGTAGGTCATCTCATCTGTGTGGCTGAATCCTTTCAGCCCCACACACATCACATCATCCACTCAATGACACCTAGTGTTTGGTTTTATTAGTTGACCGTAGATTTTTCTCGTTGACTGCAAGGTTTGGCAATTGATCGTAGACAATGACAATTTATTATAGGCTTCTGAAGTAGGGTTTTGATTATTAACATTATTGGGTTCATCTCATGAATGTTGTTTAGTTGATTTTGCTGGATAGGATTATCAATGGTTGAAGATATGGATCACTGTGCTCTCTTTTTGTTGAATCATTCAATGAAAATCTAAAAGAAGAAGAATTTGAAACGGTTTTACCCGTAGTGGGTTTTGCCCCGTTCTCTGACCAATCCTGGTGTCTCTATGTGTGTATGTTTTTATTCTATTGTTCCTTTATGTTTTGCTACATTGATGATGATGTTGTTACGACCATCACTTGATGCAATGATTGCTAAGTGGAGTATTAAAAAATCATGAGAAATTAGTCAGTTACAACTACCTCTCATGGAGTTGGACATAGATGAATGACTTACTTAACACAGTTGAATCCAAAAAAAATGATATCTAAGATGATGTTGTTATTTCTATATAATTGCATATCTTGTTGAATAATGTTGTAAATATGAATAATGCTATGATGTTAGGGGTGAATTCTATATGTAAATGGTGAAATACAATTATCAAAGCAAAGAACAATATAGCCCTAAGAAAAATTACCATGGAATTAGCGCTAGGCTGAAGAAAAGTCATTGAAGATCACTGCTATGAAGACACCTTTGATGGAGGCAAGACAATATGGTGGAGACCTAAAAGAATACTAGGGTTTGAAGGAAGGCCAAGGGAATTTGGTTATTAGGGTTTAGTGGATATTATGAGGTTAGGGTTTGGCAGCATGGAAAAGTTTAGGGGCTAATATTCGCAAGTGCGCTAATTTTCCATGATTTTCCAAAAAAATGATTCGCCCAAATTTTACACAATAATATTCTTTTACACTAAAATTCGCTAAAATTATATGGAATTTGCCTATAAAATAATTATAAATTTTGATACTTTGATAAATATATCAACAAAAATTTTATATTTTTCATATTAGACATTAGTAAAATTCCACCAAGATTTACAAACTCTAAAATAAATTTTCATCCTTAAAATTTTCTCTATTTGGAAGAAACCCTGGACTATGACAAAGGTTTGAGATATGCAATCTAAAAACCATGGCATGATCAGTGTGAAGATGTTCTAGCACTTATGACATATTTAATGTAGCCCTTCATGGGATAGTCTCAATTAGGCCTGGTTGTTGCTGAAGTTGGTAGAAATATATTGAAGGAAACAAATGTTATATGGTCAATGGATAGTCAGAACTCTTGAAGGTTGGTTCAAGAGGGAGATGATCACCTCTCATTGAATATAAGTACTTTTCAATTTAGCTTTCTCCTTTAATTTTGTTTAGACATATTGATTTGATTATTGATTATACTTCCTGCATGTATATGTGAGTATTTTGATACTTCTAACTTCTTGATGGGATGTGATAAGTGGATCCTTATTGAGGATCATGGCTAGTGCAGGAAGAGAAGAGCTATTGTTGGAAAAGGAAAAGAGGCACTTGATGAAAAGTTGACAAAGCGCTACAGTTTCTTATGTCAAATAAGAAGGTGCATAGGTATTTGAATACTACAAGGTATGTATGTTATTTCTATGTTTTAGCTGCAATATTGGAAGGCAAGGTAAGCCCTAGGGTATGATGGGAATATCACCTTCATGAATGTGTCATGAATATGAAAGTAAGTTTGATTCATGTTATTTATGATAAGAGGGTATATTTGTTATTGGACAAATATATTACATTCTATTAAGTCATAGAAATGGTTCCTAGAAACATTGAGTTTTGATATATTAGTATATGGCTAGCACCTATGACTTTTGACATGATGGGTTTCCTGATATAAAGAAGGCTAGAAAATTAATCCTTATGGTAGCTTGATACTATTGATAATGTTTGTGATAAGCATGGTAACCTTAATTATGAAACTATGACAATGAGATTGATATTCATGATCTTCTTGTTGACCTTGGTTAGATTAGTAATTATGACATATGGTACAATTGGATGCCCTGACTTGATGGTTGAGTAATATTATAATGAAGTGATGTAGTGATTATAGTATTTGAAGTATGGTGATACACTTGTCAACTACCCTAAACATATGGCTCTAACCCTTGATGAAAGTTCGTTGTCATGTTCATATGTGATGATGAAGTAGGTGATACTAACATGATGAATATATGTTTTAGGACTTAATATAATGATCTAACGGTTTTGTTGATACATGAAAATATTATGATAGACAGGTTGATAATGATGATGTATAAACTGTCTACTCATTAAGAGGGATACTCTTCATAAGATCCTTACACCTATTATCATTTTCATTAAATATATGGAAGATTCTTTACTATTGAAATAATATTTCTAGACATAAATCGACAAATATTTGATGTTGTTGGTCTACAACAAGTTATGGTCTGAGAAGAAAGTGTCTCGCTTAGTCTAAGTCCCAACCACATGGAAACAAACTTCTCAGTGTAGTTATAAGCCTCACAACCACACAGAAGAAGGTTTATGGGTGTGGTTGTGCTAGCAGGTCATAAAAAAATTGAAGCCTTATGCATGATATCAAAAGTTCACTTGAAGTATGACATTCCTACATACATGGAGCAGACAATAAAATTTCCTATGAGCAAAGAAATTTTGACTTAATATAAAATATGAATGTGTTGACTAAACTTGTGTTTGTTGGATACCAGAATATGCATATCAATATGCTATTTTGATTTGATCATTGAAACTAGTATATGATAGTACTTGATAAAAATTGTAAGGGTTTGACAATATTTGACTTATTAGCTTGACTTAGTATAAATTAGCATATTGGCTTGGATGATTAATGATTCTTTATAGCTTTGAATTGATTCTTGATATGTTTTTAGTTATGGATTAATTCAACTCACTCTGATAGGAAAATAGCATTTTGATTTGATATTTGATGGTTTTCCTTGATAACATTGGTGCTATGTGGGCATAGTGACTTTCAGTGAGTAATTTTGGCATTGATTCTATATTGAATTCGTTGGATTGAGAACATTGGTTGTAGTACAAATTGTTGAATGTTGATTTGTGTGAGGCTGAGCATATTGGTTTGATCAAGTGTTATGTTTTTTTAAATAAATCTCCCCGAACTTGGTATATCTGTGTTGACAATTACCTAGTGAATCCAAAAATATGTACCGATCTAAACCTACACTTCAAAATTGGTCCAAGGTATGACTCTGATTTTTGTTTTATATGCTGATGGTATATTCTTCATTGGTAATGAGCCTCTGATGATCAAAGTAAGAGGGAAATGGTCTCTGAAGTTCGAAATAAGGAATCATGATATGATGTGTTAGGCCCTTATAATACTAGTGATTCCCCCATTACTATTGTCATTGTATCACTTATTATTATTGTTGTGCCCCTATTGTCACCATATTGTTATTAGTGTGCCCCATAGAAGCCCACTATTTTTATTGTTATGTCAACTTTGATTATATTGTGACCCCTTAGAGTCCTATGTATAGAAAGGAGGTTTTGTCATTTGTATCATCGAAGAATTGTTCATTTGTGTAATGTAAAGAAGGTTTCCCCCTTGAAGAGGCTGATTTTGAAGTCGTTGATCTATCTTTTCTTCTATTTTATGAGCTGGTTGCATAACATTTGGTATCAGAGCTTTGGATTCTAGGGTTTCTCTGTGAGCTTGGGATTATAGGGTTTCCCAAACAAGTGACCTTAGGAAAATCATCATAACTTTCTCTGTGAGCATTGAATTGAAATTTCGTAAGATTTTACAGAAAGGGGATGGCAGTTGTTTTTCTATCGTTTTCAGGTCCAATGGTTGAAAAAATGACATGTGGTACTTCATACAAGTTTGCTCCACTGAAAACATAGATAATCATTCATCTTGGGAGATTGGGCATAACTCTTTCTTGGAGAATCTAATTTCGATCAGGCTGGTGACATTGGAAAGAGGATACAATGAGCTACCAAAAATCGTAATTTTAGACCTTGAAGATCCGAAATTTCAGATATACAACAAATTCAATATTGATCTCCTATAAAGCAAAAAAAGGTGTGTAGTTTTTTTTTTTTTTTTTTTTTTTTTTTTTTTTTATTTGTATAAGTTTGGTTTGAAAAATTAGTTTGAAGTTATTCAAAGGGCATAGTGAGGCATAATTATCATTAATTCATTCCTAAAGAAATAAAATGGAAACACCTAGTAAGCAACCTAAAATCTCTACCATGACTCATGAAGAAGAGGAAGAAATGCAACATGATATATCAAAATTACGAGACCAAGTGCAACAATTTTTACTCTCACAAAAAGTAACAAAAGCTAAGATGGATGGATTAAGGAAAGGAATGGAAGGTAATATTCATGGCATGGAAGCTAGGATGAATGGCATGGAAGCTAAGATGGATGACTTGGAAGCGAAGATGGATGGTATAAAAGAAAATCTTAAAGGAAACATGGAAGATTTGAAGATAGATTTGACAAAGTTGCTACAAGAAATGCTTACTAATGGTGAAAGGGTAGTAAATGAAACTCATGATGAGAACAAAAGAAATGTTAATCATGATTTCATAGACTCTAACGTTGGATTTAAGACCCACCATGTTCCAAAGATCGATATGAGGAAATTTGATGGCAAGGATCCCGTAACATGGATACTACAGATGGAGCAATATTTTGATCTCCATAATGTGCAAAACACATAAAAGGTACACATTGCAACTTTATATTTGGAACCAAATAAATTTGTATGGTATCAATGGCTTTGATCTCGTAAACAAATTGTCACTTGGACAATTTTTACGCAATAAATGATAGCACCTTATGAGGATACAAAAAGCAACAACTTTTTTAGCCAATTGATAAATCTCAAACAAAAGGGTTCAATGATGGAGCACATTGAGGACTTCCAAAAATTGAATATAAGGGTAAAATATATTCTAGAGGAGCATAGGATTGATGTGTTCATAGGGACTTTAAAGGATAACATCCAACATGAGGTTCACCTTTGGGAACCTAATTCATTGGAGAAGGCACTTAAGTTGGCAAGAAAAATTGAAAGAAAAATTATGGAAACAAGGAAGCCTACCACTCAAAACTATAAATATGGAAGTGTTGTTTCCCCTGGCCTCCCACAACCTACAAGGTTTACACCACAACAATTGGAAGAAAAAAGAGAAAAAGAGCTTTGTTATAGTTGTGATAGAAAATACACTAAAGGTCATAAGTGTGCTGAGAAAATATCATTTTACATAGATTGTGAAGAGAAGGAAGAAAAGGAACAAGAAACATCAAAAGAAGTAGATATACACCAACAACAAACCCTAGAGAAAGAAGAAATGAATCCATCCATATCTTGTAATGCATTGGTTGGAATTACCACTCGTCAAACTCTCAAGATAGAAGGACATATAAGAAGAAAAATGTAATAGTTTTGATTGATTCGGCCAGTAACCATAATTTTATTCATTGTAAGTAGCCAAGGAATTGAATTTCTTCCTATATCCAGCACCAGAGTGTCAAGTGATGGTTACAAATGGAGGAACCATAAATTGATCTAGAAAGTGCCATAATATCAAGCTATCCATGGGAGAATATGTATTGAATAACCCATGATTTCCATTCGAATGGGTGGTGTTGATGTTGTAATAGGAGTCCAATGGTTACAATCTTTGGGTACGATAACTTTTAATTTTCAAGAATTTTTCTTGAAATTTTTTTTGGAAGGAAAGGAAGTTGAATTAAGGGGTATCACAGGGAAACCGAGAAAGATATTCAACTCTAACAACATCACAAAGCTTCTAAATAAAGAACAAAGAGTCGTAATTGCATAATTATGTTTGCTATAGGTTCCCACACTGAAATTATCTATTTCTCCAGATCTCCAGAAAGTCTTGGAGAATCATTCCAAGGTGTTTGAGACTCCCAAAGGCCTCCCACCTATTCATGATCATGATCATGCTATTCATTTGATTGCAGGAAGTGTTCCTCCAATCATCAGGCCTTACAGATATCCCTATTCCCAAAAGAGTGAAATTGAATGTATGGTTGCAGAAATTCTAGAGGCTGGTATAATTCAACCTAGTCAAAGTTATTTCTCTACTCCAGTAGTATTGGTGCACAAGAAGGATGGATCATGGTGCATGTGTCTAGATTATAGGGAGCTCAAAAAGCTCACTATTAAAGATTAATTTCCTATTCTTGTCATTGATGAATTGCATGGATCAATTTACTTCACCAAGTTGGATCTTCATTCAGGATGTAATCAAATCAGAATGAAGACTGAAGACATTCTAAAAATAGCATTTAGAACTCATGAGGGTCATTATGAATTTTTGGCCATGCCTTTTGTCCTTATCAATGCACCTTCTACACTTCAAGGTTTGATGAATTCCATTTTCAAACCCTTAGAAAATGTTTGTTAGTAATTTTTGATGATGTACTAATCTACATCAAGTCTTGGAAGGATCATGTTCAACTGTTGATAAGGTGTTCAAACTATTGGAGGAGAAACAATTATATGCAAAAAGCTCCAAATGTTTCTTTGGAGTACAAGAGGTGGAATATCTAGGTTCATATTGTATCTCATGAAGGTGTTAAGGTAGACCCTAGCAAAATTAAAGCCATTAAGGAATGGAAAATCCCCACATCCATAAAGAATTTTCAAGGATTTGTTTTGTTGACAGGGTATTATCGCAAGTTTGTTAAGAATTATGGGAGAATAGCAACACCTCTAATGACATTATTAAAGAAAGATGCATTTTCATGGACTCTAAACGCAACGAAGGCATTTGAACATCTTAAAGAGGCAATGTGCCAAGCACCGGTCTTAGCTACATCGTACTTCACAAAAACTGTTATTGTGGAATGTGATGCCTTAGGAAATGGAATTGGTGTTGTTTCAATGCAAGAATAAATACCCATTTTTTTCAAAAGTCCTCCAATCAAATGAAAGTATTTACACAAAATTTTTTATGAGAAGGAAATGTTGGAAATACTACACGCACTTAAGAAATGATGACCCTACCTAATGGGAAGACACTTCAAGGTAAAAATGAATCATGATAGTCTTAAATACTTTTTAGAATAAGATATTATCTTCAAAAGAGCAGCAAAAATGGGTCACAAAGATGTTGGGTCATGACTTTGAAATCATCTACAAAAAAGGGAAGCAAAATGTTGTTGCAGATGCACTATGAAGAAAGGATGAGGATGTGGAAGCATTTCTTTGCGCCATTTCTATTATCCAACCAGATTGGATAAACAAAGCAAGGGATGAATGGAAGAATGACGAAGAAGTGTGGGCACTCATTCAAAAGTTACAACAAGATCCCAGTACTTCTAATACATTTAGCTGAAAAAATGATTCGTTATGGTACAAATATCGCTTATACCTCTGTAAGAATTCCCAACTCAAACAAAATATTCTTATGGAATTGCACACATCTCCCTTAGGAGGGCACTCAAGATTTTTAAAAACTTACCATAGGGTTAAGAAGGAATTTTTTTGGGAGGGCCTTAAATATGATATTCAAAAGTTTGTGGTGGAATGTTTGGTTTTCTAACAAAATAAAGTTGAACAATTAAGACCCCAGGTCTATTAAAATCTTTATCCATTCCAAGTCAACATTGGAAGGAGGTTTCAATGGATTTTATCACAGGTTTACCAAAGTCCGAAGGAAAGAGTGTCATCATGGTGGTAGTTGATAGACTTACCAACTATGAAAACTTTTGTGCATTATCTCATCCATTTAAAGCCAGTACAGTTGCTACTGCATTTATGGAAACAATTCAAAAGCTACATGGAAACCCAAATATTATTGTAAGCGATAAAGATCCCATTTTCACTAGAAATTTTTGGACAAAATTATTTTCTTGTATGGGTACTCAGTTAGCTCATAGCTCAACTTCTCATCCTCAGTTTGATGGGCAAACTGAGATAGTAAATGAATGTTTGGAAGGATATCTTCATTGCTTTGTATATGATAAACATATGCAATGGGTCAAATGGCTGCCTCTGGCTGACTGGTGGTATAACAATTCCTTCCATATTTCATTGTATCTAATAAAAAAATACAATGGGTCAAATGGTTACCTCTGGATGAATGGTGGTATAATACTTCCTTCCATACTGCAGCAAAAATGACCCATTTATGACACTTTATGGATATCATCCACCATCCATCACATCATATTTAAGAGGAAATTCTAAGGTTCAAGTAGTGGAAGATCACATCGAGCATCAACAACAAGTTCTCGAACTCTTAAAGGATAACCTCACTTTGGCACAGAATAGAATGAAACAACAGGTAGATCAACATCGCAGCAAAATAATTTTTGATGTAGGTGACTGGGTATTTCTACGGATACAACCATATAAACAAATGTTTGTCAAGCAAGCTAAGAAGAATAATAAATTATCACCGAAGTATTATGGTCCATACAAGGTGTTACAAAATATTGGTACTATGGCATACAAATTGGAGCTTCCTGCAGCTTCCCAAGTGCGTGCAGTTTTCCATGTTTCATGCTTAAAAAAGGTTATAGGTCACAAGCTCCCAGTTCAAACAATATTGTCAGAAATTGACAATGAATGAAAAATAATATTGGAACCTGAAGCAGTGACATAAACAAGAACTCGACAGCTACGAAATTGATCAATTTCAGTATCTCATCAAGTGGAAGAACTTACCCACTGAAGATTCCACATGGGAGGATGAAAATTTTATACAGAAGCATCCAGAGCTACTCAAGCGTTGAGGGAAACACTTTTTTGAAGGAGAGGGGCATGTTAGGTCCCTATAATACTAGTGATTCCCCCATTACTATTATCATTGTTGTCCTTATTATTATTGTTGTGCCCCTGTTGTGCCCATATTGTTATTAGTGTGCCCCATAAAAACCCACTATTGTTATTGTTGTGCCATTATATTATTATTGTTATGTTGGCTTTGACTATATTGTGACCCCTTAGACTCCTATATATAGAAAGGAGGTTTTATCATTTGTATCATCGAAGAATTGTTCATTTGTGTAATGTAAAGGAGGTTTCCCCCTCAAAGAGGCTGATTTTGAAGTCCTCGATCTATCTTTTCTTCTATTTTATGATCTAGTTGCATAACATGATGAATTATGTTTTGATGTTTGGAAAATAAAATCTATATTATGAAGCCATTAAAGAAAGTGGAAATGCAAATCCTTGGATACTCTGATTGAATATCAAGAAATTATGAAGAGATATTGTTAAACCTGACTTGGCAGCTGATAGTTGATTGAAGCATTAATGTTCCATATGTACACCCATCCATATATATACACATTGATTGAAGAATTGATGTTACATATGAAACTGAGTGAATTCATGATTGAGTCACTTCATACACATTGAGTTGTTGTTGATTCGAGATATTGCATGGGACAATCAATTTTTTGTCTGAGATGTTCTTCCTATGATACGTGACTGCATGGATGTATTGACATTGTTTTGGATTGTCATTAATAAGATGAAAACATATGGGTTTTGTCTTAGTACGAGATCTTCCATAAGAAGTTTGTATCTTTAATCACAACTAGCATTGAGTATGATGTTGTTGGCATGGCTAGCTGTGAGGCAGGTTGAAGAAGATATTTGGAGAGTTGATTGAGCAGGTTATGGATATGAAAGGCATACATTGTGACAATAATGAGTGGGATCCAATTGGAAGAGAATCTTGTATATAGCTGGGACTAATATCTCTTCATCTGTTGAGATATCGTTGTCATATGAGACAAGCTTAGGCTTGCGGTTTCTTCCTCCATGAGAGGGAGGACGAATAAAATATCCTTTTTGTGATATATTTTTTTTTGTTCTAATATAATATTTGATTTGATGTCCTGCATGAACAAGAGTTTATTTCCATTGAGACATGATGATTGATCTGATACTAGATATGAGCACAATGATATCTTTCTTATCTACAGAGATTAGGACTGATTGATAACACTGAGCTAAGTCTTCCCCCCTATCTGAGCTCCCAGGGTGAGGAATGGAGATGGAGGGCTCCTGGGGTTGAGGGATCTCTTGACAATAGGGTCGTAGATGTTGCTACCCTATTTACCACTGATAGGGTAAGATATGTTAGCTCCCATATCTTGGTCTATGTATGGTATACCCCAGTTGGTATCATACCCACACGCTGGGCTTGTTGGGAATATTTCTCCTCAGCTGGCCAACAGGTTGACAAAGTACATGGGGGTGTACAACCCAAGATGATTATGATGCAGGTGTTCTACCACATTAATCTTGAGGGTCATTATTGGGAAGATCAGTGGGAAATGGGATGGGTTGAGATGTTTTTATGAGGACAAATCCCTCTTGCAAACAAGAGCAATCTCCCTAGACTTCAAAGAACCTTAGTAACAAACAAACATAAATTGCTACCTTTCTCTAGACTTTGATTGGTGAAAGAAAATATAATGATAGAGGCATCTCACTAATTAAAGAAAATGACTGATGAAGTCCCTTTCAAAAATTTTGTCCATTCGCTCCTCAATGCTTTAGAATCCCTCTCGTCACTTCCCACAAATTCTCCATAACATCCTAAAAGAGATATGCATAGACAAAGACAAATAAGATATGAAAGCATCCAACATATAATCAAAGAGACAAATGGATTAATTAACCAATTATATATCATAATATGTTTAGTATGCAACCAAAATCCATGTAGGTGATCAAGGAATCCTATAAATTAAATCAATGAAGATGTAAATGAGAAAGAAAAATTTCTTTTATATTCATAAAACTAGATAAAAGCCTTATAGCCATATAACCTTTATGTTGCAAGTCCCTTTTGCAACCCTCTCCCTTGCAAGAAAATCCTTCCAACCTAATCTCAATAACATAAACCTACTTCCAACAATCCTCCCCCAATTATCAGACCTATAGTAGCTTTATAGGTCAAGAATGGGAAGTTATGGATCTATTATCTAACAGATGAGATCCACCATTAGTGGGATAGGGGTTACACAAAGGAAGGGGAGTTGCTCCATGATGGGAGGGATCAGAGCTGAATATGCACCCATTCAAAGCTTGTTGGTTGGAATAGATTTTACCAAGAATGATTCTAGACTTAAATTTTTATTCTTACAATTGTTGAGTCATGTTCATAGGTCATAGTGTAATACCATGTGTACTTATGTGAAACTCTTAATGGTCTTATATGCGTATGAGAAAAAATTAGCTAGGAAACTATGAATATAGCCAAAATAGGGTTTTTGTAGCATGGGATCCAAGAATTCCACTTTCTTTGGGATGATTTAGATTCTAAATTTGTAAGGGATTTTTCTTGGGAAATGATTGTGGATAGTGAAAGATCCAAACCAATGGTCATTCTCCTAATGCAAAAAAATGACGTGTAACAAATTTCCCCCTAAAGTGCAAAGTCATAAGGGATATATGATGACTGAAGTTCTTTATCATGCCAAGGTTTGGGTTAGAGACTATAGTTGGAGACCTGAAACAATCAATAAAATGATACAATGCAATATATAATATCATTGCTGAGGTAGGCATTCCCATACTCATAACATAAATGTCTCAAAGAACAATACAAAAATACATCTGAAGATTGATATAAAAATATAGTATAGTATGGATTCAACCATCAATGGATCTATGTTTACAATCATTAATATTTAATAACTACACACAACCTGAATGGATGAAACTATATCCAAGGTCTTGATCTCCATCTCTCAATACATAGTATGAAGCTAGTCATGCGAGTGAATGTCTCGAAGTTGAACATGGAAGAAACCACTTGATTACAGTTAATGATGTGAACTGTTAACAAGTGTGAGAGAAACCACCAATAATGACAATGGCTCTCAAGGTACATCCAGTAAAATCTATGAAGTGTGAATCGTTGTGCTGATGTCAAACGCTCATAGAGTCAACCAATCGAAGGTCAATGATGAGAACCTATCGTCGAAAGTGGTAAACCTACCATTAAGGCATGCATGCTCTAAGGTACTGAAGGTTTCTAGATCAAATTCTTAAATAGTGAGTTGAAGTCGATAGGAAGCAATCTATTGCAGGAGGGCCTACGACATGAAACTCATGTCAGGCTTTGAAGAACAATGGTTTAGAGTAATCAAGGACAAACTCAGGGATGGTCGATTCAACTGAAGGCGAAGACTGGAAAAGTAATTTGACCAAGGTTAAACTTCTCTTGTACATATCAAAGACACGACATGATGACTTGATAGCATTTGACTCATAAATACAACCTAAAGCAACTGAAGACTTTCAAAGAGGTATGGTCAACTGAGAGACAAATGGATTTCCCAACCCATACAAAAAAGTGATGGAGCGTCATGTTCAAGAGTGATATATTTCCTTTACAAATAAAAAACAAATATTCTTTGTCACTTTCTCCCCACCATTACTGGAAAGTACCTCTTTATTTTTTACAAGCTTGAGGAGGATAACATATGCTTGTCCTATAATCTCATCCTTCGGATGAATCCTTCGTAGTATTTTTAACTAACCCTAGGAATGAGTGGTTCAGTTCCATCATGATTGGCAAGTCCTGCAGTGTTTAAATTTTGATGAGTCCAGTGAAGGGATAACTCAATGTCGTTTTCATGTTTAAAGAGTTTGAAAAGACAAAAAAAGAGAAATCATTCAGTTCTCTCATTGTGAAATTTTAACAATCCCAGAGAAATTAAAGCTCGATGTTTTTTCAGTTTTACGGAGTCAAGAGAAAAACATAAGTAAACTCGACAATGTCGTTTTTCATAAATTGAGTCCCTCAAGCCTGAAAAAGGGTAAAATAATGTAGGAGAGAACTCTATTTACCATGATTATTCAACGTATAACTTTTTCTTAAATAGTCTGGTTCAATCCATAAAAGGGTAAACTTATACTGAATAGACGGTTGTTCATTTACTTTTATGAGTTTGAACAATAAAGTACTTGGTGATCTTTTCACATTTAAGGAGTCCGAAAAGGGAAAAGAGAACTCCACGGTTTATCTTTTTCAAAAGTTTTAATGAGTTCGAAAAAGTGATAAAATGTTCTCAATACCAAAATGATTTGTTTCCCCTTAATGACCCGTGACATGCACACTTAAGCTTGAAA
>APFE031443216.1:0-18179 GCA_000404065.3 Pinus taeda
AACCCAAGATCAGTGGTATACTGGAGCTCAGTCTTCCACATCCTTGCATATTCACCATATACATATTCTGAGTTCATAGACTTATTCATTCATCCAGCCTTGTCTCTGCTCTTGACAGCGCCCCCTCCAAGACTCTCTAATGAAATGCAGAGGATTCTACAACTGTCCAGTGCCTACAGTATAGGAGATTGGTACTTTTACCAGCATCACACTGTGATTAGAATATATGGGTCTGAGCTGCGCCCATACAAGCTGCCCAGATTTGTGCCCATGAGGCTCTTTGCCTTGGAGTATTTCAGGCAATTCGGCAATGTCGATCATGTCCACTTTGCAGGAAAAGGTAAAAAGGCACAACTCAAAGTTAGAAACCAGCTTGGCCATTTCATCCTAAACAGAAGAGAAGGATGGAAAGAAGCAGATAGGATGTTGGAAGGCCTTGGCCTAAAACAAAGCTTCCCTTGGAAGCCTTATGACCCCAACAACTTTATATCCTTGAGAAGACAGAAATGCAAGCTCTCTAGCTATGAGCATGAGAGCATGTTCCACATTCTAAGACATGCTAACCAATCAAAGTGGAGAAGAAACACCCTAAAAGAGCCTGTGTCTCAAGAAGAGCTAGTTGAAAGGGCTAGAAGGCATTTATTAAAAATGGCTGACTTGGAATGTCCTTCTCAAGTGCCTGCTCTACCAATTCCTCAAACAAGAGCACCTGCTTCATCCTCTGCAACACAACAAGAGGCAGTACAAGCTACCAAACAAGGGCAGAGTAAGGACAAGGATAAAGTAATGGAGGAACAACAGGGCCAACAGGACCAACAACAACAGGGCCAACAGGGCCATCAACAGTAGCCCCAGCAGGAACAGCAACAAGCAGACCAACAGGGTCAAGGGAAGCAGGAAGGAGAGGCCCAAACATCTACCCAAGAAAAGACAACAACTATGGCACCTCCTAGACAGGATTCCAAGGTAGACTCCTCCATCCTCCAAACCGCTCAAAGGGAGGATATTAGCAGAAAAAGAGAGAGGGAAACCCCCCTGACTGAAACATCAGATAAGCGGCAAAGACTAAATCCCTTCTCAGAGGAGGAGATGCAAAGTGTGGAGACTTCTGCCAGCTCCCTGCAGCAGGAGCGAGATAAGGCAGCACTAGGAGAGGTGAACTCCTCAGGGCAACAACAGAACACAACTGCAGCTATAAAAGAACAGTTTAAAGAGGCCAAACGAAGGAGTGAGCCAATAAAAATTTGGCTCTACAATCACGTGTTAAATATGGCTCCTACAAATCAGCAAAGGCTCATGGCTGCCTTTGATGTGCAAGAAGGCAAGATGACCATGAGCCATTTCACTCTACAAGTGCAGCAACCACAAACAGCTGCAGATTATATCAGGACTAATTTGGAAGTCCTCTCAAAAGACATCCACCCCATAGATCAGATTGAGCTTCACAAACAGACGTGTGAGATGGTCTATGCCACTTTGGCAGACAAGACCTTGATTAATTACAGGCTGCAGAATAGCCTAAACAAAACTGCAGCACAGCTTGAGTTGGAGAGGGCATCCTCCCAAGCTAAAGATAACAGAATCAAGGCATTAGAAGAAATAATCATAGAGTTTGGACATGACCCCAATGACGTTAAGGCAATACAACAAGTCCTTAAACTGAGGGATGCAGACATGGCTGCAATAAAAAAGAAATTGAAGATCCCCCCAACTCTACACCGATAGACAGATGACATTGCCCAGCAGAGGCAAGAAAAGGATGCAGCTTCATTATTGATGACATTATACAAGGAGCTGATAGAAACATAGGAAAAGCTGCAAGATACAGAGACCACATTGGAAGCAGCATTACAAAGGAGGGAGGTAGGGCAATCTTCCAAGCCGCCCATAGAAGCAATAAACCTTCAGGAGACCCCTCAAGATACTGTCCCTCCAAAGCAACAGGCACAACAGGATGCTCCAGGCACCACAACACCAACCACCTCAGCACCAACAACAGAGCAGGCTGAGAGCCTGGACATGCAGAAGCTGAGGCAAGAAATACAGGTGCTGGAGGCTCAGATGTCAGAACTCAGCCAAACCCAGGACAACTTAGCAAAAATAAATGAAAAATATGATAAGTCTAAGCAAAATGTGGCTGAGAGGGAAAGAGAAGCAAAAGCTCTGAAGAAAAGAATTGTAGAGCTAGAAAAGGAGCTCAGTTTTGATAAAGTTACAGTAGAGCTCAAACAAGTTATCTGGACCACCATTGGACAATCAATAACTAACCAATGGGAGTACATTGAGGCCATATATGAGCAAGTGACACTCATTAGTAGAGCAAGGAAAGAACTGCACAGAGCAAGGACATATCTAGGCAATATGCCTGAGATTGCCCCCAAGATGATTGAAGTGCTTAATTACAGGACACATTCCCAACTGGTGAGAATGGGAATTGGAAACAGGACTTAAACAATCTCTTTAATCAAAAGAGTCCTAACAATGAAGAACCTAATTCAGACCCTGGACAGAAGAATCCAGGATATGCAAGCTGACATAAACAAATTCCAGAATAGGTTTTTGGCTCTGCAGGACAGAGGGCTCCCCAGCTTGTTAGAATCGGGGAAATTACTCTCGCATGACAAATATGTCAAGAGGGTAAGCAGTTTTGCAGCAATACAGATTGCTGAGGCACCAAGTGCATCTTCAACAGCAGGCCCAGTAACAGGGCAAATTCTTTTTGAAAGATTAGATAAATTTTTTTTTATTAGAAATGAAGTCACACACTTATTTGATGAGCCCCCTCACTTCTATAAATATACAGAGGCTGATGAGACCTTGGGGTCAATTTTGAAACATCAGCTGCCTCCTCCAGACACATGGCAGGAATTAATAGGATTGCTTTTGAATCAGAGTTAAGAAATCACATGTTTCTCTTCAGCAAAAGGTTTGTATTACATACATAGCTGGACAAGAGATACATCAGCAAGTATGAAGACGCTGAGCCAACTTAGCATAGGTACTCCGCCACAACAACAGCATCAGCAAGCACAGGTGGCAGGGCCAAGAAGACATAGAAAAGTAACAGCTGCACAACACATCATTCAGCAGTTATGGTAAAGCCGCTCAACCGACTCCGCAAACCCCAAAGGTCAAAAATTACTTTGACGGGAGTTAAGAGCTTTTATAACTCATTTAAGAGTGTAATTACTTCTCATCTACAAGCCATGTACGAGTGTAAGAAGATATTTTCCTCTCAGATGACTCAATGCCTGCGATATTTTTGTATTAGACTTCTATATATTCCCCTTCGCATTTGTTAGCAGGGGTTGGACTCCAAATGTAAGAAATCTCTTGATATCTCTTATGTTACTCTTATGTTGTAAATTCTTCAGACAGCTAATACAAAGAATGATGGGATTTCTCCAAGCATTGTGTCTCTTGATCTCTTGATGGTGTATGGCTCGAAGTTGCAGGATTCCTGTGTATTCCATGGCTCAATAAGTTTTTCTCGATACTCTCCGTGACATATGTGTTTGTAATACTTTCATATATCATTCATGCTCTCCATGTATTCAATATGTAGACGGCCAGGAAAAAGAATAGTCCCAGGATTTAATCTTTGATTACCCTGAGCTCAATCCTAGCTGTTTCATATGTTTTCCTCAGTTAAAGTATTTAAAGAGTAATTCTTCAGTGCTACCTTTAATACTATATCATCACAGTGCTCTGTTATTTCAGGAATTCAAGTAATTGCTCCTAAATAATAGACCTCCTTCACAGTACCCAGCTTAGTAAAGAACCCTTAATTGCTCTTTGCTAGTTGTTTTCCATTTCCACTCTCACAATTTACAGTTTGTTTTATGAAATACACACAGGCCCTGTAATTATAGCTGCACTTAAGCCAGGATCTCAAGGAAGAGACAGCCAAAGACCCCATTGCCCAATGGATTAGTTTTACCTGCAGACAGACACTAAAACTATCAGAAGCATCCTCCCAACCAAACATAAAAGACAATCAAACGTTCACTTCATAACTAGCCTAAAACTTCATTAAAACAGTGACAAACCTTACAGAGAGAGCCCTCTCTGATTACAGCTAGGCTAGAAGCTGTAGTCCAAAGATTGGTTAGTGGTTACCCTGACCGTATTCCCTTGGGAGTCATAGGGAACAACTTGGGTGTTAACAGGAACAAAGGGATACAGTCTGTGGATTCCTACTACTCACAAGATCATCATTAACAGAGATGTTAACTTTAATGAATCCTCTCTTGCACATTTAGATGTAGATAATAAATTGAAAGATGATAATGTATCTGAGTTTTAACACATTCAGTTTGAAACCGGTTCTGATGATAGTCAAGATGAACATAGTTCAGATGCATGTCATGAACAAGTTTTAGATACAGATCACGAACAAGGTTTAGATGTAGATCATGAATGTGTCCCAGATGCTAATCATGAAGAAGTTCTTACAGATAATAATCAGCCAATTGTGGAAGTACCAAAAACATCTTTAAGGAGGTCTACAAGAGTGAAACGTCCTCCTAAAAGGTATGACGATTATGTTACTTCAGTTTCTTTTACCGCTAACAATGATGAACCTTTGTGCTATCAGGAAGCTATAGAAGGTTCTAAAAGTGGAAAGTGCAAAGCACCTATGAAGGATGAAATGATGGCCTTAGACAAGAATGGCTCATGGGATCTAATAGAACTTCCTAAAGACAGGAAAACAGTGGGATGCAAATGGGTTTTCAAATTGAAAAGGGGTGTTAACGATATAGAGGACACAGACAAAGCGAGGCTGGTCGCAAAATGTTTTTCTCAGAAAGCAGGCATTGACTTTCATGAGATATTTTCACCAGTTGTAAAAATAGTTTCAATTCGAATTGTATTAGAATTAGTCGCTTTACTTGATTTGGAATTACATCAACTAGATGTTAAAACAACATTTTTACATGGAGATTTAGATGAGCAAACTTATATGGAACAACTGGAAGGGTTTGTTCAACATCGCAACAAGAAATCTGCGTGCAGGCTCAAGAAATCATTGTATGGTCTGAAGGAGTCGCCTCGACAATGGTACAAGAAATTTGATTCTTTCATGATGAGTCAAAACTATATAGGAAGTGAATATGATCATTGTGTTTACTTTAAGCAATTAAGTAATGGCATGTTCATTATCTTAGTGTTGTATGTTGACGATATGCTTTTAGCAAGCAGAAGCATAATAGAGATCAACAGATTAAAGGCTCAGATGGCAAGGACATTTGATATGAAAGATCTAGGAGCAGCAAGACAGATCTTGTGCATGAAGATTTTCAGAGATAGGAGCAATAGTAAGTTGTGGCTATCACAAGAGAAGTATATTGAGAAAATACTCTTGAGGTTTGGTGTGAACAATGTGAAGCGAGTATCAGTCCCTTTAGCTTCCCATTTTAAGTTTTCTTCTAGTTTATTTCCTAATACAAATGAAGAAAAGGAATATATGTCTCGAATTCCATATGTCAATGTAGTAGGTTGTTTTATGTATGCGATGGTTTGCACTCGACGAGATATTTCACATGTAGTTGGGGTTGTTAGCAGGTATATGGAAAATCCAGGTAAAGAACACTGGTGAGCAGTGAAATGGGTGCTTCGGTATTTGAGAGGCACAAGTGATTATTGTATCACTTATAACAAAAGTAGTGAATTTGTTTGCTGATATGTTGATTTCGATTTTACAGGTGATTTGGATAAGAGAAGGTCAACATCACGGTATGTCTTTACTCGTGCAGGCGGAGCTATTAGCTGGATGTCAAGGCTACAGAACATTGTTGCTTTATCCACTACTAAAGCAGAATACATAGCTGCTTCTCATGCTTCCAAAGAAGCAATTTGGTTGAAAGGTTCGTTTGGTGAGTTGGGTAGGTTACAGGACAACATTAAGTTATTTTGTGATAGTCAAAGTGCAATTCATTTGGCTAAGAATCCGGCCAATCATAGTAAATCAAAGCATATACCTATCAAGTACCATTTTGTAAGACAGGTTATCACTGAAAGGGGAGTCTCTTTTGAAAAGGTGCATACAGAGGAGAATTGTGCAGACATGTTCACGAAACCAGTTTTGTTAGAGAAGCTACGTTGGTGTTTGGCTTCTCTTGGTTTGCAGAAAAGATAAAAATAATAATGAAATAGGGTATTAGGCTAATTGTTGTCAAGTTGGAGATTGTTGAGATTTTTGGTTTTATTAAATTGGGCAAAAATCTCATGTAGGTGAGAACAATAGGATTTTTTGCTATATTAGCTCCATTTTGTTGAGGAGGATTTAATGCATCCTATATTTGTTGTGAGAGAATTTATGATTTAGTTTTATTCTCCTAGCTATAAAATATATGCCGTACAGGATATTGAGATGGTAGAGAGAGTGTGTGAGAAAATAAATTATTGTAATCTCTTGTTGAATAATAAGATTGTCGATGCCTCTGTTTTGGTGGATGTAGCCCACATTGGTTGGGTGAACCACGTTAAATCCTTGTGTTTATTTTGTATGATTTTATGTGGTGTGAATGCCTTTAAATTTATGTTGCGAACTCTTTACTCCAACATTTTGTTTATATATCATGGTTTGATGTTTCTATAAACTGTTTAGTGTTGTTGCAAATGATATTTAGAGTTTTGGATTTGTTATTAGGTTAATATATGGTAAAAAATACCTCGTTTTAATCATTTTTAGGAAGACCATTTTAAGTACGGTTAAAAGTTAAGGTTTGGGTGTTAAAGTTATTGAGTGTTAGATTTTATTAAAGGGTTGTTATGAATGGTTAAGAAAGAAGACCTGGAGAAGCATGATTTTGAGTTGTTGAATGGAGTGTTAAATTCTTAATATTAAAGGTTGATTTTACAATATAGTTTAATTGTTAGGTTTAAAGGTGTTGTTAATGTTTACGTATTAATCTATATTCATTTTAATGTTATTTCGTATATCTAAGGTTAAGATGGATCTAGATTAGTTTAATTTCTTCTTCTAAATAGGTTATACTCTACATGAATACCATGGATTTTCACAAACCTAGAGCTCAAAAACCCCTCATAATTTGACAAAGTCAAATTTACCTTAGAATTTTAATTTAAAGCTATTTTTATTTTAAAATAGGGTTATTTTTATTTTGATTGTGGAGTTTTTTTTTATTGATAAAATCTTCATTTTTTTTTGTTTTGTTTAAAATGAGGTTGTAATATCATTGATATATGGTACTCTAAAACTCTCATGAAATAAGTGTTGTTGAATATTACAAAAATTAATTATTAATTCTTAATTACAAGAACTAATTATTAATTTTTGTATTGAGAAGAATTTATATTCTTCTTTCTCAAGAATTTTCATTTTCCAAGTTAATATATTTTATGTGTTTTAGAGCT
Organism: Pinus taeda; assembly: GCA_000404065.3. NCBI lineage: Eukaryota > Viridiplantae > Streptophyta > Pinopsida > Pinales > Pinaceae > Pinus > Pinus taeda. Next base: position 7,381 of record APFE031443216.1, read on the forward strand.
AATAAATCATAGTTTTAGAAAATCTATGAATAGGTGATATTGTGTATATGTCACATATCTCATTTAATACCCTAAAAATTTTGAAATATACATTACAAGCAGCAAGTAAAATATGTTTTTTTCATACAATAATAAAGTAATTCTCATAGCTACCCTCAGCCTAAAGTGAAAATGAAATGCTTGTGGACTTACTACTCACGTTACCATCATAACTCATATAATTTTCAAGTTACAATAAGTTAACTAGTCTTGTTACCATCATGATTCATAACTCATAATATTAATCTTATATTAAGGTACCTATTCTGGTTATCATCATAACACCTAAATCTTAGATTTATATTAAATCTGGGTTTACATATTAATTTACATTAAGGGAAACCTTGGTCCCTTTTGCATCCTTCCAATTTGATGCTTGTCACCATATTTATCCAAGAGGCTATGGTGATATGTCTATCTAACCTTCTAATCCTTTGTCTAGGTGTGACCAGGATAGTCTAGTTGCAGTAGATTCTAAATGTTAAGGAGGCTAATGCGCACCCGTGTGTCCAGTACCACCTCCCATCTTAGTCAAGCATCGTTCTCCACCTCATATACTATCACATGGTCTTCATGTTTTCCTTCACGAGTCTGATTTTTGAGGGCAACAAATGGAATTAATTGTGTAGATATTCTAGTCGTAGATCGACGACTCTCCTTGGATTAGAATAATCCTAACCCTACCTCATCGCATTTGCTTTTAGATTTGGGTTCGTTTCTCGGTTACCTGCTGGCTGTCGTAAAGGGGAATACCTAGCTCTTTGCCTGCGTTTTTCGTGGTGACTTCAACCCTTTCTGTCAATTGCTCCAGCGCCCTGCTCCCGACAGTTAGTCATCTCTGGTAAATTCCACCGTTTTTAACCTTCTCCCTTTCTCCTTTCCATAACAATTTGTTGTATTACGTATAAGGGTTTATGGTTTCTTTGCGTCGCAGGTTACTCTTGTATATGGTGGCCATTATTCCTCCTCGCATTAAAGAGCTTTCACTCTTACCGGGTATAACCTTGTTGCCAATTTGAGGTATGGAGCCAACCCTAGTTTTTCTCCTTAGCGTTGGCCAAGGTGAAAATCCCTTCACTCAATTCAGTCGGTGGTGGCTTGAATTGGACGAGACGTTCGCTCAGATGCAGCATGCCGCCAGGGAAGGGTTTCACAAACTATTACCTAGCAAGGGTATGTTACCCTTCTCGTTACCATTAATCCTTGCATTTAAGTTATTTTTGGATAAAATTTCCTTTCCCTTTTTCTTTAAAATGATATTTCTCGTCCGAATTATAATTCGTGATTTGACAGGCACCGAGTTTGGCAATAGCTTTAATGCAAATAATTTCTTGCTCTTAGCGCCTTTCCTATCTCGGTTCATTCCTTTCCTCAATTTTACTGTAGTCGATATCCTAATTCCTTATTTTCCTCGTTTTGGTGATAGATATTTACTCATGGTACATTTTCCTCTGTTGTGGCTACGTTTGGAATTTACATAGCGTTTTCTCAAGAGCCCTCCACGCTGCTACAGGTGGGTAATTCTTGCATTGCTCATCAGGTGAATATAGATGTCTGGATGTGCCTTTATGTTGGATATTGTTCGTTGTAGAACTTAATCTTTGGCAAGGGAACTACCTATGTGCCTCCATAATCTTATACGGTTGACGCTTTGTCACTAGAGGTTTTTGTATTTATTTATGGTGCAAAAAGTAGGACTACAACACATATATGCTATATGCTATGAATGTTTCGATTCCCTCCATGTAAATCGAATTCCATTGACTCATTATATTTTCTTTTGTAATTGTCGAGCTGACACCCTTTGCAGGGTATTCCAACTCTTTGAATTGCGGATACAGTGGTCCTTATTTAATCTTCTTTTCACTACACGAACTATCATAGTTATGACTATTATTTCTCCCCTTTGACTTTAAAATTCATGTTTCTCTTATATCGCTCAGATTTTTTCCATCTGTTGTTTTCACATGCATGTATCTATTCTGCTATTTAATGTGGAATTGTATTCGCTTCTGCTAGAATCGAGTCTTCCAGATATTCGATGGTTGTGAGAGGGGTCTAAAATCATTTTTAGTTTAATCAAGTTATGCATATTAATTTAGTTATTTAACTCAGATTCAAAAGAATTCGATGTAATACGACAATGGTTACACAGGAACCGTTTTTAATCTAATTATTCCGAAATGGAATTGTCTACTACTTCCCCATTAATTATGCTGTTGTTTGGAAATCTATACGATATTATTTGTAGGTGAATTAATTAATTCTTTCCAGCATAGATAATAATAGGCATGATTTGACCGTAACATTCCTTTAACTCTAATAAGCAAGTAAGTTTAATTTCTAAACTTAACTAGTTCAACTTTTTCTCCGGAAATAAACCATTTTTCTGATTCCTGATATTAAGATGTATGATTCTCTCTACCTTGCGTCTTTGACTTAATTCAGTTACATAAGTCTTGCTTCAACCATAGCACTATACCCTCAACTATCAACTCGTATCACTTTGCAAAGGAAGGGGAGGCTTACAGAATCCCCTCTCCTTATTATGTTTTTCTTCCAAAACTACCTCACTAACTAAGTCTCAGCTAGGTGCTTTGCAAGGGAAGGGGAGGCTTACTGAATCCCCTCTCCTTGCTATGTTTTTCTTCCAAAACTACCTCACTAACTAAGTCTCAGCTAGGTGGGATTCATTCAGTAATAATCATCCTACCCCATGCTGTCAACAAACTTTAATCACCTACACCTTATATATCCACAAGAGTATGACTTATCCTTCCTATTTCATCAGAAAGATATTCATCTTCTCACAGAGAATTTATGGTGTGCATAAGCTCACAACCAGTATGTTACCTATTTAATACATCCTTCCTATTTCATCATAAAGATCTTCATCTTCTCACCTAGAATTTATGGTGTGCATAAGCCCACAACCCTTATGTTACCTAATTAATACATCACAGGGAACTAGGTGTACTGTATGCAGATTAATAATTTTACCATGAACAACCTATCAAAACAGTAAAGTAATTAGCTTGTTGTAAGATACTCTATAGTTTGTTTCATCTCACAACTATTACAGTCCCACTTTCCACTATTCATCTCATAAACTTAAGATAAGGCACCAATACAACCATTCATTTACCTGTTCGATTAAGCACTTCTTATGTATACCAACAATAAATTTTCATCTATTAAATATAAGCAAAGACTCGAATATAAATAGTCACTTAACAATTTGTTAATAATTACACTCATAGATTCAGTTATATATATAGTATATCGATCAACTCATTTTTTTTTTTTAATCAGAATTCCATGATCCAAACTTCAATACAAACTTAAATAAGAACACAAAAAATTTCAGTTATAATCGCAAATATAAATATTCAATAGAAATAACAATTCATATAAATATTCAATAGAAATAACAATTCATTTCATTAATATCAGAATATTGAAATTATGACAAAAATATTGGAAATAAAATACCTTGGTCACTGGTAGCTTATCTTGGAGAAGAGATATGGTGGATACATTATTGGAAATAAACTACCTTGGTCACGGGTAGCTTATCTTGGAGAAGAGATATGGTGGATACATGCCTTTACAATGTGTTACAATGAGGCTCAACAACGAATTTATTATTGAACAACAAGGGAAAAACCTAAGAAACCAAAACCATAACCCTTGGAGATGTAATGCCAAGAGTTTGTGGGCCTAGTTGGCATTAGTTGGTCAGTCAACTTTCTTTGGTCGTAACTTGGTCACATTATCTTTGTTTGGTGTGTACCATACCTTGTTGGAAAGGTCTCCCTCAGTAATACAATATTTGTGGTAGGTCCCTTTCTATGGCTACTTGGCTAAAAAGGACCTTAAGAAAACATTATTTATGGGGTCAAAGACCTGAAAAGCTCCTAAAAATAGTAAACATTGCTAAGTGATGAAACCAATTGGAGTTTTAAGTGGAGTAGGTATGTGGCCACCAATATCCACTTGGATCAGCCCTCTCCTCTTAGGAATCAATGGTCCCCATTATGTGAAGAGCCTCCATGAGGTGAGGAAATTTCTATTATAACTCATCCGTGCCGAACCACTTGCCTTGGTGAAAGAGTTTGACTACTTTGAGAACATAATATAGCTAAATCATCTGTTGGCAAGTGTTCTTGATATTTGTGTCTCAGATGATTAGTTGTGGCATGTTCCGCGAAGTTTGACTTGAGATCTATTGATGTGAGTTGTCTTGTAATGTCGGATGTCTCCAAATATGGTGGAAAGTATGACTGAAATTAGTATACATTGAACACTAGGTGCACACCAAGGAATGGTGGGATGCTAAGCTCAAAGGAATTATCACTAACAACCTTACTTATGGTGTATGGACCTGTTGATGCCTCGAAAATCGCTGCACCAACATTGGGGAAACAACCCGGTCCGAACCTTAGTGCAGCTCCTTTTCCGTTTGGGATAGTGGCTCCGACTCGGGGTAATGGGACCAGTTTCCCAGAAATAGATAAATGGGACGAATGAATACTTTGTAGATAACAGTAGTGATAGGAGGATGACTAAAACTATTGACAGAAATATAAATGAATAAAACTATCACGGGAGTCTATTTGAACCCTAAAGTGTAGCTTTTGATGTTCTATATCCACAAATACAATTATATAGATGACTGTATTTATATAGACATAGATATTAAATTATTCAAGATTACTGTACCTAAGTAGTTAGGTGTAGCGATTAAAGCGATGCTACTAGACTTTAAGCGTTCATACCATTAACGCATGCATGATTAAAAATAAGGCATATCGTATAAACATCCAATAGTGGCATGAGTAAGATTTCCTATTGTTGCGCATGCATACAATTAACGATAGCAGGAAATAATTACACAGCGAATTCACATACACAGAATGAATTCAAACAAAAGATAGAAATACCATTTGAAGAGCAAGCCACTCCTGATATGAATCGCTATGTATAGCTTCTACCTTGACGCATAAACATTCCTCAAATCAATGACAGTAGTGCACAATTGAATCAAGAAATTTCTCCGTTAAAGTAAAAGCGAGTGGTCGAGTTTCATAAAAGAATAGAGGCTGAAGCACAATAGTGCAAACTTCAGTCTGTTAAGTCTTATTACAAAATTTTACGACCCTTTCTAAAAACATGAAAGGGTCTATAAATACTATGCTAATCTAAATATCTACAAAACAGAAAAGCTAACTAAGCTGATTTCAATAAATTCTTGTTGCTATTTTTGCTGGCAATCCGAGGAGCTGGAGGATGAATCATTCTGTCGGCTGCTTCCCTTTGAACCTGAGTTGATTGATGGCGAGCATTGGCTCAACTTCAGGAGGTTTGTTGAGCTGGGAACTAAGCTGGGCAGCGTAGGTGGAGTCTTGGATATCGGGGATCATGCATTGAACGACATCGGTTAGGCATTTGAGAGCAGATCGTTGTTCATGCGGCTTGATTAGGAACTGCCAATATGCTTCTATGTTTAAAGTGTCAACCCGGGTAATTGACCTTGCTTTGCTCTCTAAATCAGGGTAGCATGTTTGTTCCAATGTGTTTGCTGTAGTAATCTTCCCAGGCGTGCATTGGGAAATTATATTGGCCAGATAGAGAGTGTTATTTACTAGATCAACCAAATTACCAGCAGTTAGTGCACATCTTGATGCTACCCTTTCTGCTTTTAATACCTATGTCTACCATTCTGTAAACAATATTTTTTTATGGACCTCGAGTATCCTAGGAAAATTGGATTCCTTTCCTGACTTCGAATCTTGCCATTCAAGGTAGGTTGTGATATTTTCTTTGGCTTGATTGTAGTCATCTCTAGCCTTTTCTACCTGCTCATTTACAGTTGCAGCTAACTCACAGAGCGGTTCCGCTTGAGAGAGGGATTGCGCCAAGAGTTTAACTTGCGCTACAAGCGCCTTGTTGATTAACATCGCCTCCTTTTGGAATTCTTTTATCTACGCATCTCCCTTGGTAGCCTCTAAATGTGCTGCAAGTTGAGCGATATGCTCATCCCTAGCCTTCAAAGATTGCTCATTTGCCATTTTTAGTTGCTCCAACGCCTCTGTCAACTCATTTTGTCTCTGGATGGCTGCCTAGGTGATCCTCTGTTTCTCCTCCTCCCATTGCTGCATCAATTGGCTATTTATTTTCTGTTGTTCCACTAGCTGTTCACTTGTATGTACTGCCTGTTGTCGTTGTTCTCTAATTGGCCCTCGGCTTGTATTGCCCTTTCTCTAATATCCGCTAATTCCGCCTGCAACGTGGAAATCTCCTGGTCTTTAGTCTTTAGCAAAAGACTTACCTCTGATGCCTTATCGATGGTGGCAGCTGAATAAGCTCCGGCATATTGTGACAGCTTGGTCAGATCATCAGAGGGATCGAGTTTCTCCCTCCAGACTACATTGCCCATGAGTGATTGCTCGGGAAAGAGGGAAGGTTGATCAAGCCTCTGTCTCTTTCTCGATCGCTTTACTACGGCTCTATGCTTAGGGCTATAGAAGACGTTCAACGGAGGAATGTCTTCTACTTGGAGAGTGATTTGGTCGCTAGGACCTTTTGGAATTATTTCCAGATTCATAGTTTTGGGTGGGTCGCTGGCTTTGCTTAAAGCCTGAGATGAGTTTTCATCCTGCATACTGCTGCCTTTAGGAGTCTCCGTATTTTGTGAATCCTTTCCTCCACCGATAATGGTACTAAAATGCTGCCTATTCCTTTTGCAGCTCAGGGTCTGTGACAACACCCTTATTAGTATCGGTGGTATTTTGTTTGGACTGGGACTCCTTTAACAGTCGTTCTTGTTTCTCCTTCTCTTGCTGCTCCTGTTCTTTCTGCCGCATCTCTGCCTGCTTCTTTCACTGGTTGTCTTCCTGCTCTTTTCTATGCCTATCTTCCTCTTCCTTCCTTAAGCGTTCTGCCTGTTCTTTCTTCAAGAGTTCTTCTTGTTCTTTCCTTAAACGCTCTGCCTGCTCTTTCCTCAGCTTTTCCTCTTGGTTTTTCTTCTGTTGTTCCTCCTGCTCATTGGTTTTGGTTTTTAGTGTAGCAGGGGGTTTTTTCTTTTGTTGCTGGCCAGGCTCGCTTGAAGACGCCGCTTGGGTTGGCATTATTAAGTCCAGGGGCAGAGTTTGCAACCTCTGCTCCCTGAGCTTATTAAACTTAGATAGCCCTTCGTCATTATATATTCTCCTGGCAAGTTCTTTAGCATGACCTATTGATTCAGCTGAGGAAAAAACATCATCGAACATATCTTCTTTGTGCTCAAATGTTGATAATTTGGCATGTTCGAGAGCGGCATATGCATATCGGTTCGGATCATATGCTCTATTCGGGATTATAGGAAGATTTAGAGCTTGAATTTTCAAGGCTTCTTTTTCTGCATGCTTTAAATCATTCAGGGTAAAGACTCCACATCTGAGAGGAAAGGTAGGCCAACCTCTTTTCTTCTGCTGCTTAAGAGTCTGTGTGGTACTCTTAGCTGTAAGTTGGTATGCAATTTCCCTGGCTAGCAGTTTGTCAGGGACATACAAGGGAAGGACATGGGGATTGGCTTGGCTACCATAGACTCTAACATAAGTAAAATATTCTTCCCCAAACCAACTACCCACTGCTGGCAAGTCAAAAGAGGCTAAGTAGGAGATCCTTGGAATAGGCTTATCAAAAATGGCATAGTAGACAGGAACCATGAAACCGTTACAAATTTGATACAAGTGACTCTTATGGGATGACTTCCACATCTTACGATGGTAAATATGGATGGGCGAGGGGGCCTGTGTGGTCCACCTCCAACCAAGAATAGGGAATTCAGAATTAAAACATAAGGTGTCTAAAATATAAGCGTTGTAGTAGAACGGAGGAATTTTCCTCTCACTGACTTTGGTCTGATTCCTAAATTCACTAACAGCAAGGGAAAGCTTATCCGAAAGGATAGTGGCCCAATCCATAATCCAACTATTGACTGCCGCCTCCATGAGGGGAACCATTTCAATAGTGAAAATGGCAGAATCATGCAAACCCCATAATCTACACATCATTATAGCGGCATAGCAGTAAGGAGAACACAAAGAGTCGACTGAGTACTTACCAGAGGATTCATGCTTGTGCTTATTGGGATTCTACCTCCAATCTTTGATGGGTTCAGACTCAATCTCATTCTCACTTGCGAACTTCTCCAGAAATGCGCTATTGTATACTTTCTCTCACATAGGCAAATGATACATTTGCCTCAAATCTGCTAGCTTGAAAGACCCAAAAATCCTTCCATCTTTTGCGACGAAAGTTCTGTCTGTGATAGGAATTTCTTCAATTGCCCTTTTGATAACATCGGTGTATGGAAGCATTTGCTCCCTTGCCGCTATCCTATGAAGGAAAGAATCGACCAAGTCTTTGAGAGTGCACTCTGATTTTTTCGATGAATCTGCGGTAGCTTGTTCTATCACCTGCTCAGGTTTCTCGGCCTCTAACAAATCATAAGTTCCTTTCCAAGTTGTTCTGGCAAGGCCCACGCATGTCGTGTCTGATATCAGACCTTTCTTACTATTTACTACCGCTTGTGGCGTAGCTGGTGGATTGATAACGCCTACAACCTTCTTCTGGTTTTTACCCATTATGCCCGAATTGCTTTTGAAAATCTGTATTCTGCACAGAGCGGTAATTTTGGGCGTAACACAGAGATAATAATGAAATTCACAGTTGATAGTAAAATAGAAGAAGAACGTCGATATACTTTGCTTTTATTAGAACGGCACGGAGATGATCTATAGGTAGATCTGAGGGCATGGATTCATTTAAGGGACCATATAGGACCTGCCATCTTATAAATGTTCATTATTCCAATATGTGGTCGAAAGATTACTCAAATCATGCAATGGGCGTACTGGCGGCCGAGCGGGGATGATTATGCCTTAATTGTCATTAAATCGGGCTATCCAATCACTTTAACGATTTTTCGTTGAAAACTGTGCCTTATCGCATCGCATCGGACAGGGGCGCATGGGTAGTTTTAACAATACTTTGAATATTGTGGATCGTCGATTGCGATATCGCATCGGCGAAAGGCATATGCGCATAAAGGGTTCAACAGGGGAAGCCGCCGATTGCCGATTGCGATATCGCATCGGCGATAGGCATATGTACAATGCTTGCGGTACAAAGGGGATTGCCGATTGCGATATCGTCGATAGCTTTATCGCATCGGGATTTTACTAAGGGGCGTGTTAGTGGTGCGCAAGAGAATTTGCCGATTGCGATATCGCCGATAGCTTTATCGCATCGGGGGAAAGCCTTTTGATTGTTTGGTGCATCCTTTATGTTATTGCGATATGCGATCTTACGATCGCTTTATCGCAATAAACACATATTTGCTTTATTTCCATTTTTTAAAGAGATATTGCTTTAAAGGGTGATTTTATAAAGCGCTCCATTGATTTGTCGGATTTGTTTTTTTTAGAAAGCAAGGGTTTTGACATCAATTTTATTTTAAGAGGGCCCCTATTTCATATTTTAATGTTTTTTGGTAAATAAAAATAATATGAAATGGGGGGGTTTGTTTGCAAAGCACAACAATTGGCGATTCACTGGAAGAACCAATTATCTCTGGAAAAATCAAAAATACTTTAAAACTTTTTCGAAATAGAATTTGAACTGCAAGGAAAATTCTGATATAACTAGGCATCTAGGTATTCTGAATACTACAGAAATAATTTTGATAACTTCCTCCTTTTGATAATTTAAGATTGATACATTTTAAAGTTTCAAATAAGCCTTGATTGGTTTATTAATAGTAGAAAATAGAAAAGTCTCTCCAAATCACCTTTTATAGTAAACTCGCCTGTCATAGGTAGAGCCTCTGCTGCCAGCAAACGTTTATAGTCTCGACAGGGATACCTTTTAACCATGTAATTGTCCATTGTCCCATCCAATGAAGAGCGTGATTATCAAAATGAATTTAAAACATATTTTGTTCATTTTCATTTTTTCTCTAAATTCTTTTATAAGATAAAAAGCCATTGCCCTGGTTTGGTGGCCAGCTATCGACAATGCCACTCACTGGTAGTAGTCTAACTGAACAAGCTAGCTCATGATGAGACTCCTTGTCTTGGGATTTCAAGCCATTACCCTGTTTTGGTAGGCAGTATTGGTAATGTCAGCTAAGCTATTTCCCTATGAACGTGGTAAGCAGGCTTGTGATAAGACCTCTTATCTTTAATATCTTTATATTTTAGAATTACACTCTGAAAAATCATCATCTTTAATGAATGGGGTGGACAATCACTTCTTTGAGAGTTGATGGATGACAGGTTGGGAGTTAAAGATGCTGATATCAGATTGACTTCTATTCCTAATATCAATGACCTTTTGGGACCAATTTGAAAATAGAAATGATCTTCATTACTTTTATGCTCTAAGGAGGAATTAATCAAACTTAATCTATGATTTTCACGATACAAATGACATCTAATTTCCCAAAAAGTATTCCTTTTTGGTCAAAAATTCTATTATTTGAAAGCAAGTACTCATGATACTCCTGTGAGACGACTACTTAAATGAAGTGAAAGGTCAATAGAATATGCCTTAAAACTTTATTTTCTAAAAACCTATAAACTACGAAATCCTATGAAAGTAAAGGGAGAAGGGGTTACCTTCTCAATTGAAGAATTTTTTAAGGATTAGGCCATTTACGGGGAGAGACTCCCTCACACCTGTTAAATCTTGCAATAGAAAGGTTGAATGACCTA
>APFE031443222.1:0-32782 GCA_000404065.3 Pinus taeda
TTATTATTGTTATGTAGGCTCTGATTATGTTATGGTCCCTTAGACTCCTATATATAGAGAGGAGGTCTTTTCATTTGAATCATCCAAGAATTGTTTATTTATGTAATGTAAAGGAGGTTGCCCCCTCGAAGAGGCAGAATTATAAGTCGTTGATCTATCTTTTCTATCTTTTCTTGAGCTGGTTTCATAACAGATACTGCGACATGCGATATTGCGACTATGCGATATCGCAAAATTACAATAAAGCGGCCAAGAAACCTCATAATAGGACAAAAGAAAGACTCGCGATATTGCGATTTTGCGATCTACGATTATGCGATATTGCGATACTGTGATCTGTGATATTGCAAAGAAAATCGCAAAATCGCTCCATCGCAGATTTCTCAGGTCCACTATCCAAGAAAAAAGCTTTTTCCGTAAAACGAGACTGGTTATGCGCTTTAATGCTCATTAATGAAGTAGTTTCCAGTTGTTAATGAAATGTGGTTTCGTGTTTCTCAAGAGCGAGTTCACGTAAGGTGGTATACTTTTGCATGTCTTTGGCATTTATAATTTTCCCGTCACTGTTCCTTATCATTACTTTTACCTCACTTGTAAACTATAGGAACGAAGAACAAAAAGCTATACAAAGCAGTAAACAGGAAGCTATGGGTAACAAAGGCAAAGCTCCAATGTCTGAGGATAAAGAAATGGTGCCCCTATACACAAACACCACATGCAACAGAGAAGCGGGTATTTCCACCTGGGAAGGCATGTATAATCTACTCGAGGAAGAGGATCCTAAGGTAACAGAATTTATGGCTTATGTAGGTTCATCAACATCGTCTAAGCATCAGTTGCAGACTTAGCTTGTTCATTTTTGCACCGGATAGCTGCAAGACCCAAAATTCTCCCCTACACGGACATGATTAAGTGGGTTCTGGATAGCGCCGATATTAAAATAGACAGTTTAAAACTCAGGGCCAAGGACTGATCGACTCATTTGCTCAACAAGATTTGAAGCTTATGTATCATTTGCCAGAACCTCAAGCGATTTATAACAAATAGTTCATGGAGAAGTTTACCAAAGAAAATGAAGACTTGGCAGAATCCACTAAACACTGGTCAAGGAGAGGTGAACCGCTGAAAAAGGATAAACATGGTATGTATAGTACTGGTTCCCTCACTTCCCCATATTGCTTTGCTGCTGCTATGATCTGTAGGCTTTATGGGAGGCCAGATATTAACAAATTTTCATCCGAGTGGCTACCACTATTGGATGCTACCGTTAATTCTATCATTTTAGATTGGTCTAGAATACTGTCAGATAACTTAGCTATTGCCATTGTAAATTACCGTTCTAAAAGAGCTGCTTCCCAAAGAATTTATCCCCCATTTTATTTATCAGCATATGTGATGGATGCAATTTGCTATGTTTCAAAGTTTCCTGTAATGGGGTGGAAATGGACAACTCAAGACCCTCTACCCATTCATGTTTATCATAAAGAGTTGTGGGATTCTAAATTCCCCCCATTTTTCTACAAAATTTGTCATGGAGTCATGTTACCCCTCTACAAGACATTGTACGACAAAGATGCACCAAGATGCTCTCCAAAAGCATAAGCAGACATACAAACAATCGCGAAATGGTTTGGAGAGGAATCGTTTACATATGTTAGAGTCTTCGGAAGTGTCGCTTCCCCTCACATCTTACCTTTGTATGTTCCCGATAAACTCTTGGCAAGGGAAATTGCTTATCAAACCTACGGAGAAGGAGGTTTGACTAAGGATTTAAAGGATAAGAAGAAAGCTATATGGCCACAATTTCCTGTAGCCTATGGGGCCTTCTCATTGTTTGATATAGGTCACGCTTTCAAAGAAGTGAACAATATAACCTCTCTGCAATTATTCAAATTCATAGCAAGACCGTTTGACCCTCACGGTGTAGCTAAGAATTTCACTATCGCGGTTAAAATAAAAGTGTTCATCAAAGAAGCAGATCCTTTTGATGATGTGTTTCAACAAAAAATCACGCTTGAAGAAATTCTAAATACAGCTCAAACACGTTTCTCTCCAACAGAGTTTCAGAAATTCAAGATATACAGGGAAAGAAGGCTAGCCAATATCCCTTTAGATAAGCTAAGCTTAGAACCCGCAAGGGAACCCACTCCAAGCATTAGCCTCAGTGAAAGTTCTGATACAGATAAATCTAAATCCAAATGCGAGAAAGAAGTATCAGAACACTCTAAAAAATCTGAAAGTGACCATGGCAAGAGCGAAAGGTCAGTAAGAGATATTGCCCAATCAAAAGAGCCTGAACAACCACAGGTGTTAAATTCTCCACAGGAAGGTCCCCCCATTCTCATCAGCCAGCCACCATCAAAATGAATAGAGCTAGACAAAGAATGGCAGAACTTCAATGATATGATCAATCTTGAAGGCCAAAGCGTAAAGACACCTGAAGGGAATGTATAGGCGACAAAAGAAATGGTCACAAGAACAATTGGCGATATCTCGGACACAGAACACATCCCTATTACCCCATCCTCTGAACTTGTACTCAAGATAGAGGAAATTCCTCCTCTTGATGTATTTTACAGTCCGCAACATAAAGCAGTAGGAAGAAGACAAAGGAAGAAGAGGAAATTGGAAAACGTGATATCTCATGACACAGAGCAATTGGGTGTCCTCTGGCGAGATCCTACTACTGATCCAACTGAGAATCTCCCCAAATTATCCCAAATTGCAGGAGCTTATGCCTCTGCAACTATTGATAAAGCATCTGAAGTACAACAACTGCTAAAAGAAAAAGAAGACCTAATACAAGTTTTGCGGCAACAGCTGCAACAAGCTAATGCTAATAACGAAGTACAAAAACAGCTTGAAAGACTATAGCAGGAATTCCAGCAGATGAAAATAGGCTATCAGAATAGTTTGGTAGAGAAAGACAAACAATTATAGGATATACAGGAAACTGCACAAGGATGATCCCAAGCTCACAGAATTCATCACAGAATCCATTTCCTTTAATGATCAATTACTACAGCAACAAGAAGCACTAAGCCAAAGAATATCGCAATGGAACTCGTATTGTGAAACAAGTGATACAATCAGTAATCAAGTCGTAGATTTACGACATGATTATGATTTAGCTAATAAACGAGTGACTGAATATTTGGTTTGGCAAGAAACGGAGGAGGAAAAAAGAGCAGGCGCACCAATAATAAATAACAAACATAAAGAAATTCTCTTTGACAAATGGGATACGTAGATCAGAGAGGCTGAGGAAGAAGCAGAAGAAGCAGCTACAACGGCCAATAGCTTGATTGATTGCATAAATGAGAATTTGCATAGAGAAAATTTAGTCTCTGAAACCACTCCAGGATAACTGCCAAAAGTACAGCAGCTACAATCGGACTGGAGACAAAGGGCTCAAGAAAGGGCAGAATCGATTAGAAGATTAACTAAGTTGAATTGAGAATCTTACTGGGCTTATTTAGTAAAACCTCACAGCCAGTGTATTACTCTCAAAACCATCATCAATTCTTCCGAAAAGATGGCACCAGCTCTAGCAGATTCTGTTTTCACAGGACAATTAAAGGCTGAAGTCGGCCAACCGACTTTGCTCAAACAAATGTTGAATGCTTGCGATATTAAGGAGCGAATACAGAAATATTTAGAAGTTAGCCCTAGATTTGATTTTAGAAGTAATTTTACTTTATTTTGCCCAGAAACACGACGGTCATTTAAACCGTATCCTAAAATTTTTGTAAATAAGTTATTTTTAGACATAGTTAGTAGTATTTAAACCCTTCTCATGCATTTACAGAGGGGTCCAGAAATTTATCAAAAACTTGTCCTCAGAACATGCACTTTTGCGCCCTCCAAGGAGGTTTTGGTGAATGAATGGAACAAGAGTTATTGATTTTTGCATCTGATATGCTACTGATGTTGCACTTCTGTACTCTTAGTTGATGTTGGATTGAGAAGAGATAAATCGCTATCGCTTGAAGCTCATGAGTAGAACTAGTTATAAATGGTACTTTTATCTCTTAACTGTTTCTATTTCCTGTGTTAAAGTGATATTTAAAATTCAGTTATTTATATGTTAATGCTTGAATTCCTGAGTTATCATTTGGCACTTTTGTACGGTGATAACTATTTATTTGTGCTTAATATATGAGTAGCTTACTGTGTGATAAGTTTTTCACAACTGTTTCACCTAACTTTTATGTGAAGTGGTTTATCTATATTGAATTCTTTTCTTATAACAGTTGAATGATCTTTATTACCGATTTTTATTCGAAATCATTTTAGATCGCACAGCAGAAAGGTTACACCCCGGGTTAGTATAGATTTAGATGTTGTTGCTTTTTTAGAATACAATTGCATATCATTAGATTAAACTTAGAATTAGAAGCATCTCAATTAGAATCTTTTAAAGCTAGGAACATCAATCAATCTTACACACACACACACAAATTGGGAAACTGGTCCCATTATCCCCAGTCGGACCCACTATACCAAACGGAAAAGGAGCTGCCAACCAAGGTCCGGACCAGGCGGGTATCCCCCTTGTTGTTGAACCGATTTTCGAGCCTTCAACATATTTGGCGCTAGAAGGAGGGCCTGAAACGAGTTGTCTAATGGAGTGTTTTCAATTTTAACATTTTATTTAAATTACGATGGCTCCTCTTAAACTTCCAATTTGGAGTTGTATCCATGTACGTGCATCTTCCGATACTCCACCCGAAGTGGTAAGGCTCTTGTCTCAGAAAAAATTCAATGGTAAGATAAATTCTTCTGCTTTTAATCATGCCCTTCAATTTATTCAAAATGTTTCAAATTCTAATTTTCAAGGAATTGATGAAGGCATTTTATGCAGAATTTTTACTCTCACATTCGTAGCAAAAGCTAGGAATTGGTGTAGAACCCTTCCGGTTGCCTCAATTCACAGTTGGGATCAATTTGTCACAATTTTCGTTTGTCAATTTGACCATTATGATTACGATCAGGTATATGATGAGATTGAGTATCTACGAAAAGAAAATGAATCTGTTAGAGATTTTAATATTCGATTTCATTTGAATTGTTTGAAATTTAATGTCGAAAATGAATTCATAAAAGAAGAATCACTATATTGGTTTGAACATGATTATTTTCCACCTCCTATCCACAATCCATATGAAATTATTCCAAGCTTTGTTCAAATCCCTCCCAACACAAATGAGAAATCCAATTTGGATGTGCCAATAAATTGTAACAAAGAGGTTTCACAAAGCTTAGAAAATTTTTCCGATCAAGTACAAAGAGACAATAGCAGCAATTTCGGAGAAAGGATCACTTTGAAGTCCGAAAGCAACTTGGAGGTAAAATCAAAAGTCCAGATCGCAAATCAACAAGTACAAGCAACAATCGAGGTAAACAATAGCATGCAAATAAATGTACAAATTTTTGAATCTTTCCATGATGAGCATAACACGCAAGATATCTCAAACAGAGATATTTTTAAAAGCATTATTTCAGAATCACATTTTTCTCTTTATCCTGATATTTTCATTGATGGTAATTCTTTCCTTCTTGGTATTAATGATATATCGGAAAATACAGAGGCTGATCTAAATCAATCGCCATTAAGTTTTGGTCAAGATAGGGAAGCAAAGATTGATCATTCCTTTTCCATTAACGAGCATGAAATTTTTGTCCCTCTTTGTTTTGATACATTGGGTGAGATCGAAGGAAATCTAGCGACTCTGCTGAAGTCATTTACGATAATTACTTTGATATTGAAGATGTTGATTTTTCTCAAGGAAATCATCAGAAACTTCAAATAACTCCTGAGAATGAGAGATATTTTAATTTAGAAATTATCCCAATCAATCCTCATTCTAAAACAGTAAATTATCCTCATCATTTCAATATTCAAGAGAATCTTCCAATTTATGATTTATATCATGATCAAACCTTCCTTCCTGTTTATAATCATAGTCTTCTTTCTAATTCACAAGTTGGAATTCGAAATTACTCAAATTCCATAATTCTGGCCAATCCTTATGAAAGAGAAATTATTTCAAAACGATCCCAATTGTGCTGTAACAATAATTGTACAAATGGTCATTCTAGTCTATTTTCGCATTTTCACTTATTTTTTACAAAATCAGATTTATTTTCAGATTTTAATTTTCAGATTTTGAATACATTACGTTGGCATATTGAGCACCTTACTACCAAACATTCAATTGATGTATTGCCTTGGAAAATTGCAATCTTTCAAAAGTATCAAAATTTATCTCAATTGAAATTTCAATTTCAATCAATGTCAATATTTTATCAAAAGCTTCTAAGACAATACCAACAAGAGAATGTATTTTTAGAAACCCACCAACAATCCAGTTTTTTATTTCATTTGAAAGATTTCCATCCATTCTTCATTGATTTTTCTAGAAATATATATTTGGGAACTTTCTTATCACAAAAAATTGTCAATAACTTAACATATACACATAACACTAACAATATCTTTCAGGCCTTTGAATCTAAACATTCTTATCTTTAGTCTGGCCTGTCACCTCTTTATTTGAACATTTCTCAATCCATTGTAGAAATCCATCCAAATTTCTATGATCCAATTAATATTCAATTAGAAAGAAAATTTCATAAAAAGGAGATTTTAAATAAACTTCTAACAAGAGCTGTACATTTTGATTTTAGATTTAATGTTCTTAGTTCAATAAGATTTTTATTTTTGTTACTAACATTCGAACTGTATATATATGCAGGAATAAAAATGAGAGGATGGTTACATTGGAAATATGACTATACCTAGTCATTTTCATGTATTTGGTTAGAATAGGAGTAGAATTAATTTAGTTTGTTTGTTTATATAGATAATTTATTTTTAATAGTTTTGTAGATAAAAAAAAATAAAGGAAGCAATTAGCCATTGTCCATATCATATACATATTGAAGGAAATATTTACCCCTCAGAAAATGCCTAGTTCTTCTTTAAAGATTTATTTTTTATAAGAAGAGCTTCAGCGTAAATCACATGACAAAGACAAAAGTCAAAAGTCTTTGTCATGTGATTTACGCTGAAGCTCTTCTTATAAATATGACTGATCACAGAAGCCTCAATTCTACAGATTTATTTTTGTAAATAAGACCAGTTGTAAATGGTTACACTAGTAATTTGCATAAAAAGTACCAATTCTCTTTTAGATTTTGAGTTTTCACTTGTATAAATAGAAAATCTTTTGGAAAATTGATCTTTATTATTGGAAGATACAGTTAAAGACTCTAACCTAGATATGATACTAGTTTCAACTTCATAAAATTTGATGAAAACAACCTTTAGTGGGAAATTGTTTTATATCAGTACAATGAAAGGTATCAATAACAAAATAAAGATTCTCTGTAGAACAGCTCCTTCCAAAAAACTATACTATTGTCGTCCAGAGCTATCTTAAGGAAACAATGACTTCCTCCGTACTAAGGAAATCACGAATTTCAGAGGCACAATTCAAGAATACACTTCATCTTAAAGAGTAAGAGGTCTCATCACCAGCCGACTTATCATAATCACAGATATTATAACTAGCTGACTTTGCCAAAACTGCATACCACAATAGGGCCATGACTTAAGATTGTTCCAATCAAAAGGAAAGGGGTCTCATCACGAGCCAGCTTGTTCAACAAGTTATAAGTCAAGTGAATGACTGTGTCATAAATTGGCCATCAAACCAAGACATTGTTCTTTAAGAATAAAAGAAAATCAAATACAACAAGTGTTGATGTGAATTCTTCTTTGAGAATTGTAGGTTTCTTTACATAGGATTCAGGATCATTGCTGGGTAATAGGTAACCATGTCGAGGCTATGAACGCCTGCTGGCAGCAGAGGCTCTACCTACGACAAATGGGTATACTAAAAACTGTTTTATAGAGAATCCTTTGTTTTATCTTTACAACCAAGTAATGACTGATGTAAATACAAGGACTAGCTTGAGGAAACAACTAATCAAAGTTGAAAATAGTTGAAACAAAATATTATTGACAGATTAAAGCATAATGTACTTTATTTTTCTATAATAAAGTTTAATTTTCTAGAAAATTTTATGTTTTGGAAGTTTAGAAAATTCAAAAGAACGACAGAGATAACTGGTTCTTCCAAGTGAATCGCCAATTGTTGTGACCACCAACAGCCCCCCTTTTTGTTTAGTGTTATTACTAATACTAAATAAAAGGGGACCCTTTTTCAAAAAATTTCAAAAAATCAATTAGTGATTGTATTTCCTTTTCAATAAAACTTATCATCATAAACTTAAGAAAAGATCCTTGCGAAATCTAAAAAAACTTAAGTTTTGTGAAGAAGGAAGGTAAAATCACTCCTTAAAGGATATCGCATCGCAGAGAGGATGATAGTATGCCTACTTACAAGCTAAACTCCAAAATCGCGAGAATGCAATGCGAAACTGAACAAGGATAAACATATATCGCATCGCAGGTCTTAGAAGCTCACTTATGATTAAAAATCACAGAAAATGCTGATTTGCAATAGCGCATATCGCAAGAAATTTCTTATCACAAAATATGCACATCTTACAATCATGCGATACTGTGACATGCGATATTGCGACTATGCGATATCACAAAATTACAATAAAGTGGCAAAGCAACCTCATAATAGGACAACAGAAAGACTCGCGATATGGCGATATTGTGATCTACGATTATGCGATATTGCGATACTGCGTTCTGCGATATTGCAAAGCAAATCGCAAAATCGCTCCATCGCAGATTCTCAGGTCCACTATCCAAGAAAAAAGCTTTTTCCATAAAACGAGACTGGTTATGCGCTTTAATGCTCATTAATGAAGTAGTTGCCAGTTGTTAATGAAATGTGGTTTCGTGTTTATCAAGACCCAGTTCAGGTAAGGTGGTATACTTTTGCATGTCTTTGGCATTTATAGCTTTCCCGTCACTGTTCCTTATCATTACTTTCACCTCACTTGTAAACTGCAGGAACGAAGAACGAAAAGCTATACAAAGCAGTAAACAGGAAGCTATGGGTAAGAAAGGCAAAGCTCCAATGTCTGAGGATAAAGAAATGGCGCCTCTATACACAGACACCACATGCAATAGAGAAGCGGGTATTTCCACCTGGGAAGGCATGTATAATCTACTCAAGGAAGAGGATCCTAAGGTAACGGAATTTACGGCTTCTGTAGGTTCATCAACATCGTCCGAAGCATCCGTTGCAGACTTAGCTTGTTCATTTCTGCACCGGATAGCTGCAAGACCCAAAATTCTACCCTACACGAACATGATTAAGTGGGTTCTGGATAGCGCCGATATTAAAAACAGACAGTTTAAAACTCAGGGCCAAGGACTGATCAACTCATTTTCTCAACAAGATTTGAAGCTTATGTATCATTTTCCAGAACCTCAGGCGATTTATAACAAACAGTTCGTGGAGAAGTTTACCAAAGAAAAATAAGACTTGGCAGAATCCACTAAAGACTGGTCAAGGAGGGATGAACCGCTGAAAAAGGATAAACATGGTACGTATAGTACTGGTTCCCTCACTTCCCCATATTGCTTTGCTGTTGCTATGATCTGTAGGCTTTATGGGAGGCCAGATATTAACAAATTTTCATCCGAGTGGATACCACTGTTGGATGCTGCCGTTAATTCTATCATTTTAGATTGCTCTAGAATACTGTCAGATAACTTAGCTACTGCCATTGTAAATTACCGTTCTAAAAGAGCTGCTTCCCAAAGAATTTATCCCCCATTTTATTTATCAGCATATGTGATGGATGCAATTTGCTATGTTTCAAAGTTTCCTATAATGGGGTGGAAATGGACAACTCAAGACCCTCTACCCATTCATGTTTATCATAAAGAGTTGTGGGATTCTAAATTCCCCCCATTTTTCTACAAAATTTGTCATGGATTCATGTTACCCCTCTACAAGACATTGTACAACAAAGATGCTCCAATATGCTCTCTAGAAGCAGAAGCAGACATACAAACAGTCGCGAAATGGTTTGGAGAGGAATTGTTTACATATGTTAGAGTCTTCGGAAGTGTCGCTTCCCCTCACATCTTACCTTTGTATGTTCCCGATAAACTCTTGGCAAGGGAAATTGCTTATCAAACCTACGGAGAAGGAGGTTTGACTAAGGATTTAAAGGATAAGAAGAAAGCTATATGGCCACAATTTCATGTAGCCTGTGGGGCCTTCTCATTGTTTGATATAGGTCACACTTTCAAAGAAGTGAACAATATAACCTCTCTGCAATTATTCAAATTCACAGCAAGACCGTTTGACCCTCATGATGTAGCTAAGAATTTCACTATCGTGGTTAAAATAAAAGTGTTCATCAAAGAAGCAGATCCTTTTGATGATGTGTTTCAACAAAAAAGCACGCTTGAATAAATTCAAAATACAGCTCAAACGCGTTTCTCTCCAACAGAGTTTCAGAAATTCAAGACATACAGGGAAAGAAGGCTAGCCAATATCCCTTTAGATAAGCTAAGCTTAGAACCCGCAAGGGAACCCACTCCAAGCATTAGCCTCAGTGAAAGTTCCGATATAGATAAATCTAAATCCAAATCTGAGAAAGAAGTATCAGAACACTCTAAAAAATCCGAAAGTGACCATGGCAAGAGCGAAAGGTCGGTAAGAGATACTGCCCAATCAAAAGAGCCTGAACAACCACAGGTGTTAACTTCTCCACGGGAAGGTCCCCCCTTTCTCATCAGCCAGACACCATCAGATAGAATAGAGCTAGACAAAGAATGGCAAAACTTCAATGATATGATCAATCTTGAAGGCCAAAGCGTAAAGACACCTGAAGGGAATGTACAGGCAACAGAAGAAATGGTCATAGGAACAATTGAAGATATCTCGGACACGGAACACATCCCTATTACCCCATCCTCTAAACTTGTCCTCAAGATAGAGGAAATTCCTCCTCTTGATGTATTTTACAGTCCGCAACATAAAGCAGTAGTAAGAAGACAAAGGAGGAAGAGGAAATTGGAAAATGTGATATCTCATGACGCAGAGAAATTGGGTGTCCTCTGGCGAGATCCTACTACTGATCCAACCGAGAATCTCACCAAATTATCCCAAATTGTAGGAGCTTATGCCTCTGCAACTATTGATAAAGAATCTGAAGTACAAAAATTGCTAAAAGAAAAAGAAGACCTAATACAAGTTTTGCGGCAACAGCTTCAACAAGCTAATGCTAATAACGAAGTACAGAAACAACTTGAAAGACTACAGCAGGAATTCCAGCAGATGTAAATAGGTTATCAGAATAGTTTGGTAGAGAAAGACAAACAATTACAGGATATACAGGAAACTGCACAAGGATGATCCCAAGCTCACAGAATTCATCACAGAATCCATTTCCTTGAATGAGCAATTACTACAGAAACAAGAAGCACTAAGCCAAAGAATATCGCAATGGAACTCGTATTACAAAACAAGTGATACAATCACTAATGAAGTCGTAGATTTACGACATGATTATGATTTAGCTGATAAATGAGTGACTGAATATTTGGTTTGGCAGGAAACGGAGGAGGGAAAAAGTGCAGGTGCACCAATAATAAATAGCAAACATAAAGAAATGCTCTTCGACAAATGGGATACACAGATCAGAGAGGCTGAAAAAGCAGCGGAAGAAGCAGCTACAGCGGCCAATAGCTTGATTGATTGCATAAATGAGAATTTGCATAGAGCATATTTAGTCTCCGAAACCACTCCAGGATATCTGCCAAAGGTATAGTAGCTACAATCGGACTGGAGACAAAGGGCTCAAGAAAGGGAAAAATCGATTAGAAGATTAACTAAGTTGAATTGGGAATATTACTGGGCTTATAAATTAATTAGGTTTTCTGTTTTAGGGTTTAGGTTTTAGGGTATAAGGAATAGGGTTTAGGGTTTGGTGTTTAGGGTTTAGTGTTAAGGGTTTAGGGTTTATAACACTTTAGTAAGTTGTTTTAATAAACACTTAAATAAAAGGTACAAAATACTTTTTCAAATGTTATAAAATGCTTAGGGTTTAGCATTTAAGGTTTAGGTTTTTAGGTTTAGGGTTTTTAGTTTAGGGTTTACTTTTTATGGTTTAGGGCTTATAACACCTTAGTAAATTATTTTGATAAAAACTTAGGTAAAATTTACAAAACTCTTTTTCAGAATGCTATAAAATGCTTAGGGTTTATGTTTTAGGGTATAAGGTATAGGGTTTTGTGTTTGGGGTGTAGGATTTAGGGTTTAGGGTTTATAACACTTCAGTAAATTGTTTTAATAAATACTTAAATAAAAGTTACATAACGCTTTTTGAAATGTTATAAAAGGTTTAGGATTTATAGTTTACGGTTTACTTTTTGTGGTTTAGTTTTTATAGAACCTTATTAAATTAATCTGATAAAAACTTAAGTAAAAGTTAGAAAACTCTTTTTAGAATGCCATAAAATGCTTAGGTTTTAGGGTTTATAAGACTTTAGTAAATTCTTATAATAAACACTTAAATAAAAGTTAAAAAACACTTTTTGAAATGTTATAAATTGCTTAGGGTTTAGGGTTGAGAGTTTAGGGTTCATAAGGCTTTAGTAAATCCTCTTAATAAACACTCAAATGAAAGTTAGATTTTTTTTAAAGATGTTATAAAATGCTTAGGGTTTAGAGTTTACGGTTTATGGTTTGGGGTTTAGTGTTTAGAGTTTAGGGTTTAGGGTTTATAACACTTTAGTAGATGATTTTAATAAACACTTAAATAGAAGTTACAATATGATTTTAAAAATGTTATAAAATTATTAGGGTTTAGCGTTTAGGGTTTAGGGTTTAGGGTTTAGGGTTTAGAGTTTAGGGTTTAGGGTTTCAGGTTTATAGTTTAGGTTTTAGCGTTTTTGGATTACAGTTTATGGTTTTTAAAATGTTATAAAAATGCTTAGGGTTTAGGGATTAGTGTCCACGACTTGGGGTTTAGGGTTTAAGGTTTAGGGTTTAGGTTTTAGGGTTTATGATTTAGGGTTTAGGGTTTGGAGTTTAGAGGTTAGGGTTTAGGTTTTATCATATTTTAGTAAATGATTTTAATAAAAACTTAAATAAAAGTTTCAAAATACTTTTTAAAATGTTATAAAATGATTAGGATTTACGGTTTAGAGTTTGGGATTTAAGGTTTAGGGTTTAGGGTTTAGGGTGTAAGGCCTAGGGTTTGGGTTTAAGGTTAGGGTTTAATGTTTAGGTTCTACAAAATATTAGTAAATTATTGTAATAAACACTTAAATAAATGTTACAAAATGATTTTTAAAATGTTATAAAATGGTTAGGGTCTAGGGTTTACAGTTTAGGCTTAAGGGTTTGGGGTTTGGGGTTTAGGGTTTATGGTTTACGTTTTGGGGTTTAGCGTTTATGATTTTGTGTTTATGGTTTATGGTTTTGTGTTTATGGTTTATGGTTGATAAAACTTTAGTAAATTCTTTTAATAAACACTTAAATAAAAGTTACAAAATTCTTCTTAAACTGTTATAAAATTCTTAGGGTTTATGGTTTAGTGTTTAGGGCTTGGGGTTTAGGGTTTAGGGTTTAGGGTTTAGATTTTGGGGTTTAGATTTTAGGGTGTATGGTTTAAGGTTTAGAAAAATTTAGTAAATTCTTTTAATAAACTCTTAAATAAAAGTTACAAAACTCTTTTAAAAATGTTATAAAATGATTAGGGTTTAGGATCTAGTTTACAGGGTTTAGGGTTTATTGTTTAGGGTTTAGTGTTTATAAAAATTTATTAAGTTCTTTTAATAAACACTTTAAGAGGTTAGAATTTTTTTTTTAAATGTTAATAAATGATTAGGGTTTAGGGTTTAGGGTTTATGTTTCATAACACCTAAGTAAATTCTTTTCAATAACACTTAAATAAAAGTTACAAAATTAATTTTAATAGATCATAAAATGCTTAGGTTTTAGGGTTTATAACACTTTAGTAAATTATTTTAATAAACACTTAAATAAAAGTTAGAAAACTCTTGTTAAAATTTTATAAAATACTTAGGGTTTAGGGATAGGGTTTGTGGTTTAGGGTTTGGGATTTATAACACTTTAATAGATTCTTTTAATAAGGACATAAAAAAAGGGTTACAGAACACCTATTAAAATGTTAGAAAATGCTTACGCTTTAGGGTTTAGGATTTAAAATTCTATACAATGCTCATGGTTTAGGGTTTAGGGTTTATAACACTTTAGTAAATTCTTTTAATAAACACTTAAAAAAAAGTAAGAAAATGCTTGTTAAAATGTTATAAAATACTTAGGCTTTATGGTTTAAAATGCTATAAAATGTTTATGGTTTATGATTTAGGGTTTATAACATTTTAGTAAATTCTTTTAATAAACATTTCATAAAAAGTTACAAAAAGTTTCCTAAAATGTCATTGAATGCTTAGGGTTTACATTAGGTTTTAAAATTTTATAATATGCTTAAGGATTAGGATTTCAGGTTCACAAGACTTTGTTAAATCTTTTTATAAACACTTAAAAAAAGTTACAAAACACTTTTTAAAATATTATAAAATGCATAGTGTTTAGGGTTTAGGGTTAAGGCCTTATAACACCTTAATCAATTCTTTTGATAAACACTTAAAAAAAGGTTACAAACCACCTTTTAAAGTGTTATAAAATTCTTAGGGTTTAGGGATTAAAATGCTATAAAATGCTTAGGGTTTATTGTTTAGGGTTTAGGGTTTATAAAAATTTAGTAAATCCATTTAATAAACACTTAGAAAAAGGTTACAAAACACTTGCTAAAAAGTTATAAAATTCTTAGGGTTTAGGTTTGAGGGACACATTAGTAAATTATTTTAACGTTTAGGGTTTATGGTTTAGGTTGGGCGTGTGGGTATTATGGTTTAGGATTTTTTAGGGTTTAGGGCTTATGGTTTTTTAGGGTTTATGGTTTTTTATAGTTTATGGTTTTTAAGGGCTTTTAGGGTTTAGGGGTTTTTAGGGTTTAGTGTTAGGGGTTTAAGGTTAAGGGTTTAGGGATTATGGGTTTAGGGTTTATAACACTTTAGTAAATGGTTTTAGTAAACACTTAAATAAAAGTTAGGAAACACATTTTAAAATGTTATAAAATGCTTAGGTTTTAGGGTTGGGGGTTTAGGGCTTATTGTTTAGGGTTTGGGTTTTGGAGTTTGGGGTTTGGAGTTTATAAGACCTTTGTAAACACTTTCAAGCTTTAGATTTTAGGGTTTATAAGACCTTTCTAAATGATTTTAGGGTTTATCCTTTAGGATTTAAGCATTAGGATATAGGGTTTGGGGTTTGGTGTTTAGGGTTTACGTTTTATAACACTTTAGTAAATTCTTTTAATAAACACTAAAATAAAAGTTACATAATGCTTTTTAAAATGTTATAAAACTCTTAGTGTTTAGGGTTTACCATTTGGGGTTTACGGTTTGGGATTTAGGGTTTCAGGTTTAGGGTTTAGGTTTTAGGGTTTATGGTTTAGGATTTATAACACCTTAGTAAATTATTTTAATAAAAACTTAAATAAAAGTTTAAAATGCTTTTTAAAATGTTAAAAAATTATTAGGTTTTAGGTTTTAGTATTGGAGGGTTTACGATTAAGGGATTCGAGTCTATGGTTTAAGGTTTATAACTCTTTAGTAAATGCTTTTAATAAACGCTTAAATAAAAGTTACAAAACACTTTTTAAAATGTTGTAAAATTATAGGGTTTAGGTTTTAGGGTTTATAACACTTTAGTAAATTCTTTTAATAAACACCTAAATAAAATTTTGAAAACGCCTTTTAAAATGATATAAAATACATAGGGTTTAGGTTTTAGGGTTTTAACTGTAGTGTTTGGGGTTGAGGGTTTGCGTTCTATAGCACTTTAGTAAATTATTTTAATAAACACTTAAATAAAAGCTACAAAAGGATTTTTAAAATGTTATAAAATGATTAAAATTTATGTTTTATGGTTTATGGTTTATGGTTTAGGGCTTAGGTTTTAGGGTTTATAAAACTTTACTAAATGGTTTTAATCAAGGCTTAAACAAAAGTTACAAAATTCTTTTTAAAATGATATAAAATGCTTAGGGTTTAGGGTTTATAAGACCTTAGTAAATTCTTTTAATAAAGACTTAAATAAAAGTTTGAAAATGCTTTTTAAATTATTATAAAATTCTTAGGGTTCAGGGTTTTGCATTTTGATATTCGGTTTTAGGTTTAGGGTCTAGGGTTTAGGATTTAGTGTTCATAAAAATTTAGTAAACATTTTTAATAAACACTTAAATAAAAGTTACAAAACGGTTTTTAAAATGTTATAAAATGCTTAGGATTTAGGGTTTAGGCTTTAGTTTTAGGCTTTAGGGTTTCGAATTTAGAGTTTAGGTTTTAGGGTTTATAACAATTCATTAAATTCTCTTAATAAACACTTAAATAAAAGTTACAGACTGGTCTTTAAAATTTTATAAAATGCTTAGTTTTTATTGTTTAGAGTTAAGGGTTTGAGGTTTATTGTTTGGGGTTTAGGGTTTAGGGTTTTGAATTTAGGGTCTATAACACTTTCGTAAAATATTTTAATAAACACTTAAATAAAATTTACAAAACGCTTTTTAAAATGTTATAAAATGGTTAGCATTTAAGGTTAAGGGTTTAGGGTTTGGGGCTTAGGGTTTCAGGTTTGGGGTTTAGGGTGTAGGGTTTGGGGTTTGGGGTTTACGGTTTACGGTTTATGATAGAGTATTTAAGGTTTATAAAATGCTTAGGTTTTAGGGTTTAGGTTTTAGGGTTTAGTTTTTAAGGTTTATAACACTTTAGTAAATGTTTTTAATATACACTTAAATAAAAGTTACAAAACACTCTTTAAAATGTTATAAATTATTTAGGTTTTAGGTTTTAGGGTTTAGGTTTTAGGGATTAGGGTTTAAAAATTATAACACTTTAGTAAATTATTTTAATAAACACGTAATAAAAGTTACAAAACACTTTTTTAAATTTTATGAACTACTTCGCGTTTAGGTTTTAGGGTATAAGGTATAGGATTTAGGGTTCGAGGTTTAGAATTTAGAGTTTAGGGTTTGTAACACTTCAGTAAATTGTCTTAATATACACTAAAATAAAAGTTAAAAAACACTTTTTGAAATGCTATAAAAGGCTTAGGGTTTAGTATTTAGGGTTTAGGTTTTCCAGTTTAGGGTTTATATTTTATGGTTTAGTTTTTATGGTTTAGGGTTTATAACACCTTAGTAAATTATTTTGATGAAAACGTAAGTAAAAGTTACAAAACTCTTTTTAGAATGCTATAAAATTCTTAGTGTTTAGGGTTTATAAGACTCTAGTAAATTCTTATAATAAACACTTACATAAAAGTTAAAAGACACTTTTTAAAATGTTACAAATTGCTTAGGGTTTAGCATTAAGAGTCTACACTTTATAAGAATTTAGTAAATCCTCTTAATAAAGACTTCAATAAAAGTTAGAAATTTTTTAAGATGTTATAAAATGGTTAGGTTTTAGGGTTTAGGGTTTATGGTCTTGAGTTTGGTGTTTAGAATTTAGGGTTTAGGGTTTATAACAATTTAGTAAGTGATTTTAATAAACACTTAAATAGAATTTACAATATGTTATTTAAAATGTTATAAAATTATTAGGGTTTACTTTTTAGGGTTTAGTGTTTAGAGTTTAGGGTTTCAGGTTTAGGGTTTCGGGTTTAGAATTTACACTTTAGGGCTTAGGTTTTCTGGTTTACAGTTTAGGGTTGAGGGTTTATAACACTTTAGTAAATTATTTTAATAAACACTTAAATAAAAATTACAAAACTCTTTTTAAACTGTTATAAAATCCTTAGGGTTTAGGGTTTAGGGTTTAATGTTTTGAGTTTGGAGTTTAGGGTTTAAGGTTTAGGGTTTATATGACTTTAGTAAATTATTTTAATAAACATTTAAATAAAAGTTTCAAAATACTTTTTAAAATGTTATAAAATGTTTAGTTTTTAGTTTTTAGGGTTTGGGATTTAGGGTTTAGGGTTTAGGGTTTAAGGTTTGGTGTTTTGGGTTTAGGTTTAGGGTTTAGTCTTTAGGGTCTACAACATTTCGGTAAATTTAAATAAAAGTTACGAAATAATTTTATAACATTTTAAAATTTATTTTGTAACTTTTATTTTTGTAACAAATTTAAATCTATCAAATGAAAACTTGGGATTGTAAACTATCCAACCATAACAAAGCATTATTATAAAGAAGTGGTGTCATAGACTGGTAGAAATATAATTCTAAGAATAGAGTAACTAGTGCCTCCATGACTAATCCCTACTTACATATATATACTCTATATGTTGGACCACCATTAGCTGGTCACTTACCTATGGCACCTAGTCCTAAACTCTTTCCCAATACATTACCACCATCTACAGTTGTACACATGGAATAATGGGTTGAAATGGGACCTACAACTTCCACTTGATGGTTAGAAACACATAATAGGGTTATCCAACTATCCATCACAAATATAAGAGAGGGAACACCAACATGACACTTGGTCCAATTAGATACTTGATCTTGATCATTGTGTGAAGTATTGTTTGCATTCCTAACATTAAGTATAGTCCTCTATTATGTCAAGTTGGCTTGATTTATCTAATTATTGATTGTCTGACACTTGATTATAAGGATATTTTGTGAGATGTTTGACATCACAGTAATAGAAAATGCTATAGGTGATTTCCCCATGTCCTTAGTACTGGAGTACAAGTTGTACGATCCAAAGCAGAAAAAAGAGAGATTAGTTTTGATGGTGTAGAATTTCCTACCTATGATAGAGAATTATACTAACTGAGGGATTTATATAATTCTTGACACTACAAGGAATCCCCAAATTTTAGAACATTGAGACCATGATGCTTAGCATTCAAGATATTGATGATTTGGCCAGTGAACCTAATATTTCCCTAGCATGTTGTTGATATTCTTTGATACAAATCACTTGATCCACCCAATAGAAGATGATGGTCATTCTTAAGATTACAATATAGGGCTTGTACATCACATTGGAGTGCCAACACTTGAGCTAGTGAATTCCACATCAACCCTTTTCCTCTTCTAAGGGTGATGTAGGGCACTTTTTGGTCATGATGTATTGGCATGAAGACGTTTGATGGCTTGTACGTGATAATATGGAGCACTCATTAGCCCTTACCTCACATCCTGAGGCCTTTTTGAGTTCATTTGAAAATTTAACTAAATATACGTGTATAAAATGACAAAATACTATTGACTTTTTTATAATTATTTATTTTATTTAAACTATTTAAATAAATTTAAAAATAAAATAAATGATAGAAAAAAACATGGTATATGTTTAGAATAAATAAAGCAGAATAATATGATGACATGCTCATAAATTCATTGATTATTGAAAATATATATATTAATAATTATAGAATTAAATTCAAAAAAAGAAGTATCTAGGAATTTAGAGACAA
The DNA here is from genome assembly GCA_000404065.3 of Pinus taeda. Classification (NCBI taxonomy): domain Eukaryota; kingdom Viridiplantae; phylum Streptophyta; class Pinopsida; order Pinales; family Pinaceae; genus Pinus; species Pinus taeda. The sequence goes on from APFE031443222.1 coordinate 19,473, forward strand.
CATTAATAGATTATGATAGGATATTAAATTAGTTTTGTGTTGTTTCATAAATTTATTGTTAAAAAAAAATTAAATTCATATTATATAAATTTAATAATTTAAAATTATATATTTTTTGGTTTATAACTAAATCTTCGAGAAGATATGGTTAAAAATTATCTCAAATATAATTATTAAAATAAAACTATTTTTTGAAATATTAAGAAAAAATTATTATTCAATTGAGAAGTAAATGAAAATATATATGGAGTGTAAAATAAATTATTAGATTGAAGAAGAGTAATACCCACAATCAATAAGGTATAAATAAAATGCCAATTTATATGGAGAGTATAATCACTTATTTTATTGACATGTACTATGAATAAGTACTATCATGGACATATAATTGATATGATTATAAATCACATGGAAAACTAGGGGGTGGCACTACTTTCCCGAGGAATGGACCAAGACATGGAGAATGACATTTGTTTTATCATAAATGTTGTAATAGATTAATACATTATATCTATTGTGGAATAATCCAATATCACTACTTCGATGATGTGAATTGGAGCATTTTCATAGATTCTTTAAAGTAAGAAGAAGTGTTTCCATAAGGCAAAAAAATAAAAGCCATAAAATTCATATATAATAGTAAGGAAAACATAGTGTAAAAAAATTTGAATAAAGTATTACAGAATGTGACAAAATAAAGTAGTATAGAGTGTCCTAAATGACATTCAAATTCACCTAGTCATTATGTAATCAATAAAGGTTCCAACTATTTATAGTTTTATCAAAACATCTAAAATGTAACTCCAACAAGTAGAAACATAACATTTTGAATGGAAATATATGATGAGATGACATGTGAAACACATGAAACCAACCACCTTCTTAAAACTATCATTATAACATAGACTGGAAATTTAACCTTCATATTTTTTTTTATCAAGTAGCTTCTCTTAGTTCTCTAAAATACTGCAACAATTTTTTTTGAGGTCTTCTTCTCCCCCGACCTCATTCCTACCAAATTTATTAACTAAGAGAAAGATACAAAAGATGATACCAAAGTGCCAAAATTTACAGTGTCCCATAAATTAAATGCAAAAAGCATCAAAGTCACACATTAAATACATATGAAAATAACTTCCATCATGGATTGTGAGGGGGTTCTATTTCTTTGGCCTAATGTGCATTGAAAACTAAAATCCTAAAAAACACTTACACCAACTCAAAAGATAAAAGATAAAACTCAAACACACAAGAAATCCCAATATTATTACCCACATCTTTAGTGAAAATATTGTAATCCAACTCAGACCCATGTCTTTGGACCAATGTGCACTGAAAACTAAAATCCTAAAAAACACTTACACCAACTCGAAATATAAAAGATAAAACTCAAACTCACATGAAAGCCCAATATTTCAAACCAAATGAGGAGAGGCACAACACTAGGTTTAGAATCCATAGTTTATTTTCCATTATTTTATAACCAAATCGAATATATTACAAGGGGCTATTACTTCATGGGCTTTTACAAGAACCCACTAGAGTGTGCATGTGAAAAAATCAATGGAATCCCTTATTAGATGTAAATCACACTAAAACATAAAATTTCAACCAAATAGCTCAAGAAATTGTAATATAACCCTAGGAGGTCCATGATGAATCTTGTATATGAAGCTTTCCCTAAATATCCTACTTCTCATGAATATATCACTCCTAGCAATTTTGATTCAAAACTCCTACACACATGCATAGTTGACTAATAAAAATTTTCCTTCCTTAGAGGAAATAATAACATGAACAATATATAAACATCAACATGATAAACACAACATGTAAAGAAGGGAAATCATACACTTCCATTAATAATCCAAATGAGTACAATATACCTTTGAACATGATAGTCTTTCTCCTTAGTTTATAATCTTGGTCCGGCCTTAGAGATAGTCTATATCCGCTCATCAATATGGAAAATATCTCTCACAATTTCCAACAAAGTCACTATGGATCTAAATGGATCTAAATCAAGTTGGATCTAACTCATTTCCTCTTAATAGGGTCATATCATATAGATTCATTCTATCCTTTGGGAGAATGTATCTTGACAACTAGGGGCTTGAAAAGTTAGGAAACTTCTACAATAATTTACCCCTAGAAAACTCATGATCAAGTAAGTTCAGTTAATATACTCAAGAATGAAAAAATATATAATTTTCCACAAAACAAATATATAAGTTGTGTTACCACTAAAAATAGCAGGGGACCTAAAGGGAAAATGTTAGGCCAATGAAAAAAAACGGAGAGTTAGCCCACTATCACCTCAGCTAAGGCTCCCTTTTATTTCTAAACTTTCACCGATGGGAGGAGACCCAGTAAATTATGGAGTCACCGATGAAGGATAAATCAATGAATGGATATGAGTGACCCAAATAATCCCCTTCCTGCAAGAGCTTGAAGGAATGAGCTTGCTTCCTTTCTAAGCAATCTACAATGTCTTCTGGGGAAAGGAAGGGAGGATTTGAGGGTTATGTTATGGGATATGACCTGCGAAGGAGTTTCCCAATCCCTAAAATCCTTGTTGAAATTTGTATCCCGCAAGGTTCTTTAATAATTTTCTTTTCAAAGGAATGGGACTACATGGGACCAAGTGAACCCGGTCTAGGATAAGAGGAATGAGTATAGAAACCCATGATGTTCTCACCCTAGATAAGGTGGGGAAAGGATCAAATTTTTTTTTCTCTTAAAGGTGTTGATTTGATCTTATGAGGCACTAACCTTGGGGATGATAAGGAAAAGTCTCATCCTGGAGCTAGGGCTTGGCTTTTCTCCCAACTCTAGCATCAGAATGGCTTCAAAATTGGAGGATACCTTTAGGAAACACCACCACAAGAGACCCTAGGAGATCAAACATTTTGGTTGGTTAGCTTGTTGTGAAATTGATGCCTTAGGTGCCCCTACTTGGTGAGACCTTGAAGAAGGTGAAAAAATTGTGGTTTTTGGTGACCAACTATTGGTAGATGAGTTCCTTAGTATTTGGGAGAATGGATTCTACAATGAACATGAGCAGGATTTCTTAATTCCGAGTCAAGGAAGCCTGAAGACCACTTCGCTAACCTTTTAGGTCAAGGACAAGAAATCTTGCAAATTTTATAATTTGATGTGCAAAAGAAATGGCTTATCAAGGTCAAATTATTTGATAAAATTACCCCTAGGAAATTTATTTCTCATTACATGGCCCATACATTGAGAGATGTTATAATAGAGACAAAATTCCATAATTTCAAGCACACGTTTCATGGCCCAAGCAATGACACCAAAATGTTACTGCTCAAACTAGTAGGGGACCTAAAGGGGATTCCTAAAGGAAAAATGATAAGCCAAGGGAAGAAAATGGAGAGTTAGCCCACTCTCACCTTAGCTAAGGCTCCCTTCTATTTACAGACTTTCATCGATGGAAGAAAACCCCGTATATTATGGAGTCATCGATGAAGGATAAATCAATGAATGGAAACAAGTGACCCAAATAAGCCCCTTTCAAGAAGAGCTTGAAGGATGAAGCCTGCTTTCTTTCTAAGCAAGGTACAATGTCTTCTAGAGAAACGAAGGGAAGATTTGAGGGTTAGGTTTATGGGATATGACTTAAGAACGAGTTTCCCAATTGCTAAAATCCTTGTCGAAATTGGTATCGCGGATGGTTCTTGAAGAATTATCTTTTCAAAGGAATAGGACCACATGGTGCCAAGTGGACCCGGCCTAGGATGGGAGGAATTAATATAGAACCAAATGATGCTCTCACCCTAGAAAATGTGGGGAAAGGATCAAAGATATAATTTTGTCTTGAAGGTGTTGATTTGATCCTATGAGGCACAAGACTTGGGGATGCTAAGGAAAAGTTTGTTCTCGAATCTAGGGGTTGCCTTTTGTCACAACTCCACCATTAGAATGGATTAAAAGTTGGAGGAGACCTTTAGGAAACACCAACGTAGGAGACCCTAGAAGATTGAACTTTTTAGTGGGCTAGCTTGTTGGGAAATTGATGCCCTAGTTGCACCAACTTGGCAAGACCTTGAAAAAGGTGAAATAATGTAGTTTGTGATGACCAACTCTTGGTAGATCAGTTCCTTAGTCTTTGGGAGAATGAAGACTATGATGAATATGGGTATTATTTCTTGATTCTAAGTCAAGGAAGCCTAAATACCATTTCGCTAGCCTTCTAGGTCAAGGACAAGAAATCTTGGAACTTTTATACCTTGATGTGAAAAGGAAATTGCTTATCAAGGTCAAAGTGTTTGATAGGATTACCGCTTGGATATTTTGTTCATATTACAGGGCCCATACATTGAAAGATGTTATATAGAGACACAATTCCACAATTTTAAGTAGCAAATTCATGCAACAATTAGTCTTAGAACAACAAAAATCCTTGTCCATTGTATATGAAAATGTAAAGCAAGAATAACATTGAAATAATGTACTTAAATGTAACAAAATATATCCATATGAAAAGGTAAAACAAGAATGGAATTAAAATAATGTACTTAAATGTAAAAAAATATATCCAACCATTCACAATTGACAAGAGCGAAGTTCCAAGAAAAGATATACTAATATCCACACATCAAAATTCATCCATAAAGCTCCAATTCATCCTCTAGAAAAAGTGTGAAATTCTCGTGAGAGAGAAAATATCCTATCCAAAGTGACTATGAACAAATGAGCTCATTTCACTTGTATTTATACACAAATTAGGAGTTTGAATTAGCCACCTTGGCCTACATAAGCCCCCCCAAAAAAAAATGTTCTAATAATTCAACTTTTTGTGACAAGCCTAGCAAACTAGCTCATAAATGAAAATGTAAGCCTCTCAAGAGGTCAAATAATAATATATGCATGTCGTAGGGTCCTCTAAGAGGCCTAATGAGGTCCATGGGTGCCACAATGAAAAGTAAGATCCTAAAAAACAGTGGAAAGGGGGTTGGCCCCTTGTAATAACCCGCGGTTCTACAAATGACATGCGAGAGCACACAAGTGTCCTCATGTGTCTAAAAAAAATCAAAGATGCCTATAGATTGCCTACAAAGGCTAGGATGATGGTGTAGGTGTTTCCACATCATCGTGTAAGTGTTGATCATCTTCTAAGTGTATGGTACATATCTAGGGTCGTCTCAGCATGATGGATCATGTGCATCTTCCTCATCCAATAAGTGAACCATGAATAATGTTTGAATTGTTGTGGGGATCCATGGAGTGTTTTTTACTACTATGGAGGCCCATCGCTCTCAAAGCACACCCTACATGTGCCAATATATCTCTGTGGAGGATTATGACCCCGTATAGGGAGACCAAACCTAAAATGGATACCATATGCAATCATGCATAATATCCAATGCATCCCATAGCCTTTGAGTATAATGAGTCATTAGAGAAATCGAGTAAATGAGCTTATCAAATCATGGACCACACATGGGGACTTCATAATGTCCTTTCCTTCCATAATGGGTTTCAGGATGTGCCAATTTCTCCCGAGCTGTGAATGGGGTTAACCAATAATCCTATTAAGTGGTTTCTACTTCTAAATGGGATAATATAGTCAAGCTACATCCTTCAAAAGGTGGTGCTAGTTGGGTGGTGGTATGTGACAACTAGGTGAATGAATTAGGGAATAAGAAGGGGAAACTGTGGATCATATGATGAGGTACAAGGGTAGCTAATAAAAGATAAATCAACACTTGGGTTTATAATGTATAGGAGGGAGAAATCATGGTACATGAGATGCTCCAACCTTGATTTTTCCACCCTTTTTTATATGCATTTTTCCTATTTATGATTTTATTTCATTAATTGCTCGGAGCTCAAGGGGTAAGATCATGATGTGTAAGATATAATTGTGAATACCCCCTTTTAAGGTGTTGTAGTTCATTTCCAACCAGGGGTTAGGACAATCATGGGTTCCTATATGATGAAGGAGTTTCAAAGAACCTCTAGGAACCACAGGGATGGCCATGATGATGGGGTAGGGCTCATATTCACTTTTTCCCACGTTCTAAATGTGTTTGTCCCGACCATACTTTTCATTTTGTGGTACATTTTCATGTTGAATGTGGCCATACATGCTTTTATCTTTATTTTTGGGTGCATTAGCCTCGAGGCTTCATTCGAGGCCATGACCCAAGGTTTGGGCAAGGGGAAGGGGCATGCTAAACCTATGTGGACCAAGTAGAGGAATGTGGACCTCGGTGAAAGAAATTATGAATGAGGAAATAATGAATGGAAAGAGGGTAATGTAAGTGGATAAGGGAGTGGAACCACTCGACCAAAATCGAGGTTTCGCATGAAATACCATCCCTAGAGCCAAATTGATGGGTCCATCCCCCTTGTCACACTTACCAACGTTAATAAAATGATTATGAATGGATTTAAATGATGAGAAGTTTGATTAAATGTGTTATTTGTTCATTCAGTGGTTGATTGCAATGATTTAATATTGATTTGGGTTCTGACACTTATGATTTGTACCCATGCTACTAGTTATTGGGCAAGTGTCCAATCCTTGAAAACTTCACTCCCGCTTTGGTAAGTGATCCTAAAACCCTCTCTCCCGGTCATTTTTCTCATCGAGCTGTTGAGGTTGAGGGTTTCGTAGTATGGTTCTTCCTACAGTTTTCTCTACAAAATGTTATGCTGCCTCTGGTATTTTGGCTCAGCTTTTGACCTGGAAATTTGTTTGGCTTCTCCGTCTGTTAAGGGACTTTTATTCGACACTGGTTTCCCTTTGTTTGTTTCTTTGTCTGGAGATTAATCTCTCTGCTGAGTTGTGGATAGTAGCTTTCTTGTTAGGATTTGGAACTTTTCTATGTACAAGGATAATACTAGTTATTTTGCTGGACTATGCAACTGCTCTTGTCTTGACTTCTTCTGTGCAACTGTTTGTTGAGTTCTCTGGCTACATTTCTCTGTTTCGTGGACAGGTTGTGGTCTCAGGGTCTTCGGCTTCAGTTTCTTCTAAATTAACGAGGTAAGACTTCGTTCCCTGCTATCATTCCTTTCTCCTCTTCACACTTTGGTCTAACTCACTCACTCCTTCATGAGCAGAGTGACCCTTGGTAACTGCAATGTAGCTGCCATGTCTCTGTAAGGTAAGTTCAAACCCTTGCCTTCATATTTTCTCTCAATCTCTTCTTTGTCTGCCACATAATGCTTACACTTGCTATTGGCGACTGTCGTTGCGGGTGGTTTGGTTCTGGAGGGTTTCGGTCTCGGTTTCTCGGCGTGCTAGCTAGACCTGGGTAAGGTCGCTCCTTATTATTCTTGTCACTTATTTTATGTTCATCGTAAGCTAGGGTTACAGTAGCTTGTTGTGATGATTAGTCATCAACCGATGGTATGTATTCGAGGTCCACAAGACTTGCACTATTTCTTTTATGGGTATTTGTTGTAGGTTTGGATTTTTTATGAAACCAGCTCAAGAAAATATAGAAAAGATAGATAAACTCCTTAGAATTCAGCCTCTTCAAGGGGGCAACCTCCTTTACATTACATAAATGAATAATTCTTGGATGATACAATTGAAAAGACCTCCTTTCTACATATAGGAATCTAAGGGGTCATAACATAATCAAAGCCGACATAACAATAATAATGTAAGGGAACAATAATAACAATAGTGGGCTTCTATGGGGCACAATAGTAACAATATGGGCACTACAAGGGTACATCAATATAATAAGTGGGTTGTACTAGTAACAATAAGGGGTTACACTAGTAGTATGGGGGCCTAACAAGCTTATAGCTAGGGTTTCTAAACCCGTCTGCTATGTATATTTGAACAAAGGTCTTGTGATTGTATATATTAGAATAGAGGTTCTGTGATTATTTTGTAAATAAAACAGAGAGTGTTTATTCTTCAGAAATAGTGTGTGATTTGTCTGCCTTTACTATTTGAAATGCATGTGACCTATCTCTATCTTTGATGCTCGAAATGAATAAAATGTCCAGGATTCCTCTGCACTATTTTGATTGACAAATTTTGGAACTATATGCCCTCGTTTCCGTAACGTACTCCGTAGTTATATTTGCAAGCTTGCTTTGATTTATTGACCTGCTTTAATCAATACAAATAGAACCATATATGTGTACATGCTTGTGGAATAAAAGAAAACCAGAGAATGTGCTTTCCCTGTATCAGGCAATTTAACAAGATGATAGACAGGCAGTTACAAGATATTAGAAAATATATTGTGTGCTCAAAGATATTTTATTATCTTTCTTCCTCTCAAAAGGTGAAACCTCTTACAATTGCATTCTGTTCCTTTTCAATAATTGTCTAGAAATTGTTTTCTCCTAACTACTGTCAGTTACATTCTGTTGGTTACATTTTTTTAGTTCAAAAACTGTTTATTGTCCTACGTTACAACCTATAAAAGTTGACATAAAAATAAAAATAATTAATTGCAACAGTTTGACTAATTAATCCTCTACCTTCCTAAACACTGTTCTTTACTAAATTAAAATAACACAAAAAATAGCTACAGTGTTCACTTAGCAATTTCCTTCTCAGTCCTCTCAGAGACCAAACAACCTTCTTTCATGATGAACCGTTATCTAGATGCTCCTACATGAGGCTCTCGGGGTAAGAAAAATTCATGGCTCCATTCCATGAGCTCCTCCACAGAACAACCCGCCTTTTGTATTTGCATCGCGTCGAGCCACGAACTATCCTCGATTGGATGGTTGTTCCACTTGACAAGGTATTGCAGATACTCCTTCCTACAAGTCCTCTTGGCCACCTGTGTGTTGAGAATCTTCTTGATCTCATGGGGTTGAGCCGAAGTCATGTGCCTCATCCAAGAACTGCCTCCAACTTGGGTGTCCTGTTCTGGCAGTACCACACTGTCATCCTCTGGGTTGGCAGTATATGGTAATAGGTTTGCCATGTTGAAAATAGGTAATATGCATATATCTGGTGGCATCTGTATTTAATATTTGTTGGCTAAGAATTCATGCAAAATCTTACAGGGACCAATCTTCTTAAATTTCAGCTTGTTATATGGGCCCTTAGGAAACCGTTCTTTGCGTAAGTGTGCAAAGACTTCATCACCTGCATTGAATTGTACTTCCCATCGCTTTAGATCTGCCTGTTGTTTGTATTTCTGAATTCTGTCCTACAACTTTGATTTCACCTGTTCATGTAGTTCATTCATCGCTTCGGAAAAATCTTCCCCATCAACACTTCTCTTCTCCAACTTTCCCAAATCCCGCAACTCATGTACTCCACGAGGATGCATGCCATACAGGATTTGAAATGGACTGTGTCCAGTGCTGCGGTTCAGTGAATCGTTATAAGTGAATTCTCCCTAAGCGAGCGCACAATCCAATAACTTTAGCAACTAGAAGCTTGGCATTATTCATATGTGGCTAAGTCATTATAAAACACCTCTCTAGCTCTCATATGAAAATCTATTTTGACAAAATTATATATTAATATCCTTAAAATTCATAGAAACATTAATATTTTATCATTTTTAGGCTCCCTACATAATCTATGAATTACATGTATGAAGGACAATTAGAATTGGTTTTTTTTTCAAAACCATCACAAAGAGTAACCGTTTCGTGGAATGAGAAGTAACACATAACTCTTTTCATGGAATGAGACGTAACACAGGCCCATATTTGGGTTGATAAATCAAGTTTAACCTCTAAAATCCTTAATATCCAAAAATAATGAATGAATCTTTTATGCTCTTTGATTTTTTAACTTTGAAAATCAGTTTCCCTACTTCACTAGGGAAGAAGAATCTACTTTAACCTCCCTGCTCCTCCTTAATATCCAAAAATTATGAATGAATATTTTATGCTAGCTGATTTTTCAACTTTGAAGTTCACTTTCCCTACTCCACTAGGGAAGAATATGTTGCTTCAAGACTTAGAAATTTCAACTGAACGTAAGGTTCTTTTGAAATTTCTTCCAAGAGTTGTTGATTTGAAATCTTTGTTGAATACAATTTTATCTTTACCTTTTCAGTCCTAGGTGCTTTCGCACATTGGGTATCTAATTCATTTCTTTGGTTCTTTGTTTTTCTTATTTTTTCAACTTTCTCCTTAAGTAGAGGAGTACTAATGGATATATCTTGTTTTTACATGTTGATTTTAGTAGATGGACGTTTTCTTCTGTCCATGAATCTATATTTGTCAACTTTTTAATGTTTGGTTAGTTGTTATGTCGAAATGGGGTTTATTGAGACTTTTATATTTTGTAGAGGCTAACATTTGGCCCACCAATTTAAATGCATTTTTCGTGTTTAAAATAAACATACTTTAGCCCATCACCTATTTGAGCTTGAAATTTACCTCTTATTTTCTTGGAACAAAATGCAACAAATTAGAGAATATATACTCCAATATGAAAAAATTTCTTGGGAAGAAAATTGGAAATTGGTAAGGAGGTATTTCTAATATTTTGATTTCTCTATAATATGTTTTTATAAACCAATCTTCTAAGTTGGTGTTAGGACTTAGCTACAAGATATATATAATTTTTGGAAAACGCTTTGGCAGGAGCTCATCAAGTATGACAAAAAATGTTATAGAATTGAAGTGGGTAAGGTATTAAGAAAATCCTTCACTGTTATTCCTCTTCCTCATTACAGTGATTCATTAAACCACTATTTCTTGATGTCTTCAAAAATATAGACATACAATTTCCAATTAGAAAATTTGGTGAATTGGGAGAGTAATAGGAGATATACCAAAAAGGATGGATATTGGAAATGTCTTGTTTCTCTGAAATTTTGCAAATGAAAATTAATGGTATGTGATATATATATATATATATCACATACCATTAATTTTCTTTCTTATAGGAAGAAGGGTACTAAATATTCCCATAACACTTTCATTAATAGCATTTCCATCATGAGCATGGCCTTATTTTTAGCCTTTGGTAACTCTGTATATAACTGAATTGCATTATATTTAGTGAGGGCGTGAAGCTTTTTGATAGGCAGTAGACATATCATGTTACAAATACAAAGATGAAATTTGGAGGGCAATGAGGCCTTCTCTAGATATGGATTGTTGGATATATTTAACATCCCACACTAATAAATAAATTTAGGTGGAATTTGGACCACTATGTGACCTTCTCTAGATATGATGTCTTTAATGGTGGATACATTTGACATGGGACACCAAGAAATAATCAATTTCATAGGAGGAAAGAACCAATTTCTAGATGTTCCTTCTTTGATTTGAAATAAGTCAAATTTACAATAGTTTATGAGAGATATTTGTGTGAGCCTCCAATATTTCAAAATTTACAAGCTCATGGGGTTGGGAGTTTGACCTCATATACTTAGTCATTGTTTTAAAAGGATAGACTGGTAAAAGAGACTAGATGGATTTTTAGTTGAAAATTCAGTTGACCTAGAGATCAATGTACCCTATTGGGAATGTGTTAGATGAACTCATAGTGTTTTCACTAAATCCATTGCGTTCTTTGTTGATGGTAAAATAATATTATTTCCCCTCTTTTCCCCTTATGAAATCAGCTTTCCTTTTGTTTGACACAAATTTAGAAAATTCTAGTAATGTCACTCATGCTAAGCTAGAGTGCCACATCATCCATCCACCTCACCACAACTGCATGTGAATATGTTAATTGTGTTCACACAGATGTGGTTGTTCTTAACTATCTCCACAACTCTCGTTTTGTTATATGCTTGCATAGTGGCAATAAACCAATTTTATTAAACTAATAGTATCACTCGTCTTGAACTCTAGTGAAAGAGGGACCTCAACTAATCTAAATAGTTGATTTATGATGAGTAGTTTTGTGCTAATCTAGACTTTCTCTCCATCTCCTAACCTCATTAAAGTGCCAATCCATTATAATATAATTTCATAACCATGCACTTTAATATTATAACTTTATTACATATTTTTTTTATTTGTCTGTATATATATACATATATATTATTTTTTCTTTTTCTTCTCACTTATAGACATATTCATAAAACTAAAAATTACTCGCATACAATAGGCCACCTAAATATGAATCATTCCATTTCTCTTTGGGGATATATAATCAAAGTTTCTTTTCCATTTATTCCTATTTTTTTTTTCCATTTTAACATGATATGGAAAAGGTTTTCAGGGCCATATAAAAAAATGAGAAGATAAGGAACTATTAAAGCCTATAGTATATATATAAATGCAATTATACAATTATAGTTTATCTAATTTCAAGTGTATATTTCATTTTTTCACTTGCAAAAATAAAGCCTATAGTGTATATATAAATACGTTATATTATAAAACGTATTCTAAGTACTTCAAAGTAATGAGGACATAAAGAGTGAAACAAAATGTAGGGCAATGATTCATATAAAACTAAGGATAAACACATTTGGATAAAGAATATAGTATGGAAAAATTTTAAAATGTGCTCACAAGTCCAAATGTGAATGTACCAAAATTCAGCTCATCATAATCCGACACCTAATGCTTAAACATCAAATTTGGGCATGGGAAAATGTCCCTCATATTAGAGACAAAGGTGTGCAGCAAACAAATAAACAATATACACAGTAAATATCCATACACAGGAGACAGTAGATTAACGTGGTTCACCCAACCAATCTGGGCTATGTCCACCAAACATAGGCATCAACAATTCTTTATTATCAAACAGGAGATTACAAAATAATCAATTTCCTCAAAAACTCTCACTCACAAACAATCCGTATGGATACCTGTTTTATAGCTAAGAGAATCTAACTGACTCATAAATCCTCTTACAACAAATATAGGATGCATTAACTCTCTCCCAACAACCTAGAGCTAATCTAGAAACAAATTCCTATTGTTGTCATACATTAGAGATTTTTTCCTACTTTGTGAAACAGAAAATCTCAACAATCTCCACCTTGACAACAATTAGCCGGATACCCTGTTTGTTTATTATTTTATATTTTCTGCAAGCCAAGAGAAGCCAAAAACCAACGTAGCTTCTCTAACAAAACTGGTTTCATGAACATGTCTGCACAATTCTCCTTTGTATGCACCTTTTCAAGAGAGACTCCCCTTTCAGTGATAACCTGTCTTACAAAATGGTACTTGATCGGTATATGATTTGATTTACTATGATAGGCTGGATTCTTAGCCAAATGTATTGCACTTTGACTGTAACAAAATAACTTGATGCTGTCCTGCAACCTACCAAATTCACCAAACAAACCTTTCAACAAAATCGCTTCTTTGCAAGCATGAGAAGCAGCAATGTATTCTGCTTCAGTAGTGGATAAAGCAACAAT
>APFE031443233.1:5188-39741 GCA_000404065.3 Pinus taeda
TTATATTTGATAAATGTCTTAGGTAGACAATTCATAGCTTTATATGGAAATAAATTAATTGTTAAAATAGTAGTCTTTAATAGGAAAAATATGATTAAATTGTCTTAAAGTCAATTTAGTTTAGTAATATTTTATTAAAAAATGAATTTATTTTAATAAAAGATAAAACAAAAATTTTTATTAAAATAAAATTAATTTGGTTGTTAATAATATTTAATTAAAATATCTTTTAATTATTTTAAATAAAATAAAAATATTTTATTTTTATAAATATATTTGGTTTTTAATTTGAAATTGATAAATATTTTTTTCTGGTAGAAAAAAATTGTAATTTTATTCATAAGATAAAATTACATTTTGTAGATGCTAAAAAAGAATATGCAAAAGTATTGTTCCCATTTTCAAGCAACAAAAAAATAAAACTAAAAAACTATTCTTTTCTCTGTTCCTTTTTCTCCACCTTACGCCAACCCCTAGTGTTGGGGGTAGTAGTTACAATGGAGAGTTGATTTTCTGTTATAGTTATGGGAAAGTCCTTGTCCGACTCAGATCATTCTAATCCATGAGTTCTCTTGTTTCCAGTTATTTTCTTTTCTATTTTCTGGCGATTGTGTTGCTGCAATGGGTTACTGGGGGCTTCCTCTTGCTTTTGCATGTTCTGTTGGATTTTTTGTTCATCCTTTTCTACTTCGTCTTCTGTAGTGTATGTTGTGTCTTCTTCTTCTTCTTCCAATGGCTCTGTATTTTGCCATCCATTAGTCTTCCTCTGTTGCTTCTTGTTCCGATTGGGGATGTTTCTTGCTTGTGAACAAGCACTATGAAGGTGGCATGTTTGTAGGCATCCTTGGCATCAAAATGTTGTATTTTCATAATTCAAGGATTGTATCCACTGAGTGTTATTAAAGTTTAGTGTTATACTTTCTGATAGCCCCTGGCTGAGATCTACTTCGACACATATTCCAGCGAAGGTAAATATTCCCCTTGTAATTCTGTCTTCATCAATATTTAGAAATTTCCCTAGCATATTGCCTACAGCAATTAAAACCTTGTGGTGCTAGAAGTGTAGTGGAAGGTTGTGCAACCTAACCCAGACTGGCATCTTTGATACCACCATTGTATTGGCATCGAAATTTGGAAACCATGGGGTGATGAAGAGCCCTTTGTTGACCTAGAACCATGGCCCCTTATTAAGGATGTATTCCTTATCCTATTCTGTGTGGAATCGTATTATAAAAAAACCTTTTGGGTATAAGTAAATATCACAGTCTGGTTTCCAGGTAGTGTGGATCCAGTGGTGTAGGTCTCTAGATCTGGGCCAATACCCGTTGAATCTACAAATAATTGAGTGGGAATATAGATCGGAGTACATAGCATTTACCTCAAACATTGCAATGGTAAGCGCAGGATTCTCGTTTTTTTGTTCTACAATGTAAGGTCTGGGAAGAACAGGGGTTGTTGCAGGATTTTCTTGCACTTTCCCTTTACCCTTGACGACATCCTTGAAGGAGCCTGTGTTCTTTGAGTTGGATCCAGAACATCCACCTCTCAGATGAAGGTTGATGATGATGGTCGAATCTGTGGTTATGTTGTAATCTTGGGGGGTGTAGTTGTCCTATAGGCTGTGTCCCGTGTAGGACAAATTTTGCCCCAGTTCTAGTATGCCAAGTAAATTTTGTATTTTATTCCTTAGCTCATGGATGCTACTTCCCTTCCATAACCTTAGGCAGTAATGTTTGCCTTCTGGTGCATTAATGAAGAACTGTATGTATTCTTCCTTTCTAAGGTTTAAGTCTGACTGAGTTTGTCCCCGATCAGTTGTTTGGTTCGTCCAGTTCTCAAACCCTAGTTCATTGCCATTATGTTTGCCTCACTAATGTTCCTCTGCGATTTTGGCCCGAGAATCAGGGCATAGGGTTATCTTGATGGTTGTGTGCCCCCAGATCTGGATCTTGTGAGGTCTACTTGCCCATTCCAGAAGATATTATGTTGTATACTTCCTTGATTGAGGAGAGGTTATCCATATGTGCACCAGATCTATAGTGCGATTACGGTTCCTTTAGAAACTGATGAGATCTGGCTTCCCCTGGATGTTTGCGTGACCCATAAGGTATTTAACGGCGTCCCTGAAGCACAAATCCATAGTATTGTGCCCATTTCCATCTCAGGGTGCCGTCAAATCGGCCCATCCGTTCCCCTTATCCTCGAGATCAGGCTTTTTCAAACCCTCGTCCCTCTTTTTGGCCTTGGAGTCGCTCTCTTAGTAGCCCCTGCCCTTGATGGCGCTGCCAGTGTGCGTTATACTAGTAGAGACAGGGTTGTCCTCGAGGGCAGATAGATTGTTTGCGGTTGCGTCTCTAGATCCGGGCTTATTCTCTAGCAGAGGCAAAGTGACATGGATCCAGAGCCAGCAGGGAGGGTAGGCATACCATACTCCGGAACTGGTTGCGTGACAAAGTGCAGAAGAAAGGGTGGGCATCAATGGCGCAAGCTTGCTGTTTAGATGTTGAGGCGATTTGACCTAGTGCTGTAAAGTCTACGTGTGTTGGCGCCATCGTTGCATCAAAATCCCCCAAATCACTATTCCTCTCTTGCTCCCTGATATTATTTATTTATTTTCACATGTCTTTTAATTTATTATAAAAATAAGGTCGTGGAGGCGGCGTAGTGGTAAAGTCGGCCTCGTCATGACGGACCGGTCTTGTGTTCGATCCCGAGCAAGGTCGTAGCTCGTCGTGCGAGTAGTTAGTCTAAACTGGGCCAAGCCCACTACCTTTAAAATCCACAACAATCTATCTTGCTCATCCATGGAAGATGAGCGGATCCGGCTCTGCACCGGCAGCGTCTGGCTAGGGTTCTGAAGCGTTCCCCATGGTAGCGCTGACAGCCCTGCGAAAAGGGACCAACGCGGCGCCTGACTCCTCTGCTCCATTTCAGAACTGACGGGGAGAAAGTATCCGCCATGAGCCCGACTCAGGGGGGGCGTCAAAGCCCTCCCCTTCTCGACATAAATCAAACGATGAGGTCATTTTTAGATCCATAGATCCGGACCTGTTCTGTCAAGAACAGAAGAATCACGATGATAACAGCAATCCGTTGGAAGATCGAGATCCAAAGGAGGACAGCCCACAGGTCACCTCCTCCACCTGCCGTCCAATAGCCAAAGAAAGACCAAGAATAGAGCTGCCTGGGGACATTATCGACAGCCGAATCGAGTTTATGAAAGATCATGTAGTTATCGGAAAGTTCATAGGGTTTTGGCCAACCGAACGAGCCCTAAGAGGCTGGATTGCAGCCAAATGGAAGCCAAAAGGGGATGTCACCCTACAACTAGGGGCGAAGGGTTTCTTCACCGCCATCTTCTACTGTTTGGAAGATAAATATAGGATCCTGGGTGGAGGACCGTACTTCTTCAACTCGGCAGGGCTATACCTCAGAGATTGGAAACCCAGATTCAACCCTGACAAAGAAGACCTAGCTTGGGCTCCCGTCTGGATCAGGCTCTTCTCGCTCCCGGATGAATACTGGGAAGAGCAATGCCTAATGAAGATCGGCAATGGAGTGGGAAAATACATCAGGGCAGCTGAGGAAACAAAAAACCGTAAGTTCATCTCTTATGCTCGAATTTGTGTTTTCATTAGACTCAATGAAGCCCTTCCTGATTCAGTCACCTTAACCCATCGAGATGAGGAATGGATCCAGCCTCTAGACTACGAGCATGTCCCTTTTAGATGCCGAAGATGCCATGTGATAGGGCATTTGTTTAGGGACTGCCCCCTCAATGCTAAAACCAGTGCTCTTGAGACCTCTGAAACCTCCCCCCAAGATGGCTTCACCAAAGTCACGAACAGAAAGCGCATGCACAAGAAGCCTCAAAATGGGCCAAAGCCCCAACCATCTAAACCCCAAAACCATGCCTCCAAGAACAGCTATGAGTCTCTAGGCAATCTCTCAGAGGATTTACCCCCCACCTCTGAAAGCATGTCCGCCCGAGCATCCTCATCCATGCCCCCTCCTTCCTCCTCCATACCGCCGCCCTCCTCATCCGCCTCCTCTCTCCCTTCCTCCTCCCCCCCTTCCCCTGCTAGCCACCCCTCCTCTTCAAAAAAAACCCCCATCATCACCCCAACAATCCTAAACAAGCATCAGGCAATTCCAGAGGAGTTTCTCATCAACATGGAGATCGATGGGAAAATGAAGACCCCGCCCGCCTCGGAAATTCCTCAGGAAGACACCAATCAGGCGCAAAACATGGAAGAAGAACCAGAAAGCATTGATCTAAATGGTTTGGACATAATAGAGCTAGAGCTGTGCTGCCAAAAGCAAGCATTTGAGAGAATCTCCGATTCTGATATAGAAAAGCTAGAAGTGGTCATCTCCAGAGCGTTTCATCAGCACCAACTTGGTATCCAGTCAGGAGGCACCTGGGGAGGCAATCAGCGACCAAAGGACACTAAGAAAAGAGGAAGGAAGACGGATCTACAGAGAACAATAGAGATTGGGAAAATCCTGGTAGACTCAGGAAGATATGCGAAGTTAACGAAGTACTACAGGCCCACCCAAAACAGTTAAAATATGAAGCTCGTATCATGGAATGTAAGAGGGCTCAACAGCCCAGGAAAATCTAGATTGTTAAAGAACATGATCAAGTTGGAAAAACCTCAGATTTGTTTCCTCCAAGAAACAAAATGCAACAGCGACCGACTGGGCAGCATTCTCTCAAAAATCTGGCCAGGATGCAGATCAGTGGCCGTGGATGCCACAGGAGCCTCGGGAGGTCTAGCCATTGCATGGAACCCCCAAACCATCTCGCTCACAGACTTCCATGCAACTCATCATCTCATGCAAGCGGCCTTCCATTTCCTTGGCACCAACATCCATGGGAATCTATCAAATGTCTACTTTCTGCAAGATGCAGGAAGTAAGAAGACACTCCTTGACACCATCGAAGAGCTCAATAGAAATAGGCAGCATCCGCTCTGGATTGCTGCAGGGGACTTCAACATGATAACCAAGATGGAGGATAAAGTAGGAGGTAGAACTCGACTGGAGCCTGAGGTGAATCACTTCAAAGACTTCATCTCAAGTGCCTCGCTCATAGATATGCCATTCTGCAATGGTACTTACACCTGGAGCAACCGCCGAGGAGGCATCTCAGAGATCGCCTCAAAACTAGATCGCTTCTTGATTTCGGACAACGCGGTCCATCTGGGAGGAGATCTCACAGCGGAAATTCTGGCCTACTCAGGATCGGACCACTGGCCAATCGCTCTCCACTGGCAGAGGCCAGGGGACAAAACCAAAAGACCCTTCAGGTTTGAGGCTTTCTGGTTAACACATCCAGCATTCAAGGACTTCATCAAAAATACATGGGCCTCATTCATTCCCCCAGAGGGCTCCAAAATGTACCAGCTTCAGCAAAAGATCCGCTTTCTAAAGGGACATATAAAGCGTTGGAATAGAGAAACCTTCGGCAATATATTTGAAGCTCAAAAGGAGCTCAACAAGGAGCTGAAGGACATCCATCTGGAAGTCATAAACTCTGGACACACAGAAGCCACCTTAGACAGAGAACGACACATAACAAAACAGATTGAAGAAAGAAGGAAGCAAGAGGAAATCTACTGGCGACAAAAATCACGGATACAATGGTTAAAGGAAGGGGAGCGCAACACCAAATTCTTCCATCGAACAACGGTACAGAGGAGGATGCACAATCAAATTCCCTTTATCCTCAACCATGAGAGGGTAAAGGTCGAAGAGCATGAACAAATAGAAGAGGTACTTCTCAACCACTTTCAGCAGGTGCACCGGGAGCAAGAGGAAGACCGGCAAAGAGCGATCGGCAAAATCACTAGCAACATCCTGAAATTGGTAATAGCGCAGCACAACGAAATTCTCATGAGCCCAATTCACGCCCAGGAGGTTGATGAGGCAATGGGGCAGCTCAAGGAAGGTAAGGCTCCTGGACCCGATGGGTTCACAACCACGTTCTTCCATGCTTTTTGGGATATGATCAAAGGGGAGGTATGGCAGGTTGTCGAGGAGTCCAGGGCGATGCGCTGGTTGCTCCCATCCCTTAACTCCACCTTCATTACCCTTATCCCCAAAGAAGAGAACTCCATAACTCCTGAAAAGTTCAGACCCATCGCCCTCTGCAATGTCCTCTACAAAATCATCTCCAAGGTCATAGCCAACAGATTAAAACCCCTTCTACCCATGATCATTTCGCCGGAGCAATCGGGTTATGTTGAAGGAAGACAGATTCTGGATGGTATCATACTCACGCATGAAATCATCCACTGTCTTAAAAGCTCCAAGCAAGCCGGTATGTTACTCAAGCTTGACCTCTCCAAAGCTTTTGACAAGCTCAGCTGGTCATACATTGAAAACATGTTGAAAGCTTTTGGATTCTGTCACACCTGGGTTCGATGGATCATGAGTCTCATCTCATCTGCTCATTTTTCCCTCCTCGTAAATGGTCTCCCCTCCCGCCCCTTCAAACCTTCCAGAGGAATCAGACAAGGGGACCCCCTCTCTCCCTTCCTCTTTGTCATTATGGCAGAGGGACTGGGGAGGCACCTCAAACAGGCTCTCCTTTCTAACCAGATAAAAGGGATTTCCATTCATAACTCACCAGCATCCTCCCACCAGCAATTTGTTGATGATACTATGCTCTATGGCTACCCCTCCGCGCAGGAAGCATCTCGACTGAAATCCCTGCTCAAGGATTTCTCAGACGCATCTGGCATGCATGTCAACAGCGCCAAATCCCAAATTTTTTTCTTCCACACTCCTCCGCCGGTCAAATTTGCCATCACTCGCATCCTCGGCTTCCAGGCAGCTTCCCTCCCCTCCACCTATCTGGGAGCTCCCCTTACAGCCTCAGCCATCAAGCAACCTGCCTGGCGTGTTCTCTTGGAGAAGTTCGAATCTAAGCTCAATCTCTGGACCTACCGCTCCCTCAATTTGGCTAGTCGTGTGGTGTTAATCAAATCCATCCTTCAAGCCATGCCTCTCTACCTTTTCTCCATCCTTGCTGCTCC
Organism: Pinus taeda; assembly: GCA_000404065.3. Taxonomy (NCBI): domain Eukaryota; kingdom Viridiplantae; phylum Streptophyta; class Pinopsida; order Pinales; family Pinaceae; genus Pinus; species Pinus taeda. Next base: position 12,232 of record APFE031443233.1, read on the forward strand.
AAAATGGGTTCTGAAAAGATTAAGGAACCTTCAGAGAGATTTTCTATGGGGAAGCTCTGCTTCTCATCGCAAATGGGCTCTAGTAAAATGGGAAACGATCTGCAAGCCCAAAAGCAAAGGAGGCATTGGACTAAGGGATCCTGAGAGCAGTAACATCATCATGAATGCCAAGATCTGGTGGCAATGGTTAACCAATCCAGACAAGATATGGGCCAGCATCTGGACTGCTAAATACACTAATAATAGTCCCCAGGATGAGCTCATCAGATGTACGCCCACTAACAATGGCTCACTCATCTGGAACGCAGCCAAGCAACATCACCAGCTCATCCAGAAGCACAGCTTCTGGGAAATACGAAATGGTAGGAGTGCCCGATTTTGGATGGATGCATGGAATCAGCAGCCCAAACTCTCCAACGTTCTTTCTCCAAGGTTAATACCAGACAGACAGGAGCAGCAGCTCGCAACGGTTCATCAATTTTGGGAGCAGGACATGGTAAACGGGTTCAGACAATGGCGCCCGAGCAACCAAATCATCACAAATGCCAGCAGGCAGGAGGAAATCGCTCTGGAAGAAGAGTTAAGAAAAAGAAGTATAAGAATGGAGAACAGTGAGGACATTCTCAGATGGGGATATCGCCCAAAAGGAACATACTCTACGTCGGAAGCATACATTCTCTTAAATAACTCCGACATCAGACAGGACCCTCTATGGGACCGAATTTGGAGCTTCAAAGTCTGGCCAAAGATTTCACACTTCCTATGGATGGTAGGACATAAAAAAACTCTCACATGGGACAAATTGAGGAGGCACAACTTTCACGGGCCCTCAATTTGCCACAACTGCCTCAATAATGAAGAAAATCTACAGCACCTTCTGGACACATGCCCACTAGCCAGCAAGCTATGGGATCAGGTCAGCTTCAGATGCCAGACACGATGTAAAGGACCTGGAGACATTATCGACACCATCAGACACTGGCCAAAAAGTCCCTATGATAGTGAGATTCTTAATCACTTGTGGAACATCATTCCAGGAATCGTAACCTGGAACATATGGAAAGAAAGGAACCGGAGGATCTTCAAAAACCAGAGCTCGTCCACAGAAGAAATTTGGAATAGAATGCACAGCAACCTCAAAGAGACAATGCTTCTGAAATCATGGGCCAAAGAGGACCTCCCCACCAAGGACAGAGAGCAAAACATACTAAACAACTGGAAGTTAGAGCTGCCTCAAGGAAACGCTACCCAAAGGACAACGAAAGGCAATGACAAGGAGGACAGAAAATGGATTGCCCCACCGGCCAACTCTTACAAATTAAATTTTGATGGAGCATCTAAAGGCAATCCTGGGCCTGCAGGCTATGGAGGAATCATCCGTAATCATAAAGGCAACACCATTCTAATTTACTTTGGGAACATAGAATGGGACACCAACAACTCAGCGGAACTGGAGGGTCTCTGGCAAGGGCTACTTGAGGCCAAGCGTCAGAATCTGCAACCTCTCATAGTGGAAGGGGATTCCCAAATCATCATAGGTATGGTCACCCGCATTCATAATGGCTCTCAAACCAGAAAAGTAGCTGACAGCTGGAGGTTAGAAGCCAGGCTACACAACATTGCTCAAGAGCTGCATAACCACAGAGCCCTCTCCTTTCACCACTCTAGACGAGAAGGGAACAAAGTAGCTGATCTCCTAGCCAATATTGGGGTTGAATGTCACCTTCCTTTCCAAGCAGGAAACTTGGACATCATTCCCAGCTCTCAGCAGCTTCAGGAATGTAAGAATCTTCTTCAAAATGACACTGAATCCCCGGATGCGGGTGCCAGCCGATCTCGGGAGGACGAGCCACATGGCTCCCATGGGAAACACCATGCGACGAACCATGCAGATTAATGCCCCTTGCTCATCTGCCGTCAAAACGTTAATCAGGCGGGGTGGTAGTTCAGGGCATTCATTGCCGGCATGGTTGACAGGATGGCAAAGCTCGAAGGGCGTTCCGAACACTGGAGTGGTATTATATACCTGGCTGGGGACTGCATTAAGCCATTGTTCCACGAATTTAACTGTCAGACTGGAGTTTGGAGGCCGAGAGCTCCGCTGTGGGGGAAAGCCTGGCGCTGGTCGAGGCGCTTGCCATCCCAGGCTGCCCTCAGGCTTGGCTCTCAGCACCTCGTTAGTGCCACAGTGCGCAGAGGATCAATCACAGAAGTTCGGAAGGCGAATTTTGAGGGAGGAAGGGTGCGGTCTGAGGCTCACCAAAACCTTTTGCAGGGGGCGGACAAACCGGCCATGGCCAGGCTTCGCAACAGGCAGCCATGTCGGAGGGGGTCAGGTCGGGGCACGAGTAGGGGTCGTGGACGAGGAGGTGCTGACAGGGAGCACCACCATTGTTGCTGTCGCTTCTGTCATCGTCGAGCCGGGGTCACGCCTCTTCTGGCTGAGCAATATGTGGAAGTCAGCGGGGCGAACGTGGAGGGGCCAGCCCTCCCGGCATTTGGTTCAGTGGTCTTTACCCTGGGGAAGGCGGGAGATACTCATGGGGTTAGGGCGCACGTCTCGGTGCTCTTCACGCAAATACCTGAAGCAGAGGGCGAGGGAACACCTCCAGCAGGGGAAGCTCCTCCCCCGGACAACCCAGGTCAAGAACAATCCTTGCCACCTCCATCAAACGAGGCCACGACCTCAGGGAAGGCGGCCATGGTCGACCCCTCCACCTCCCAGGCAGCGAGGGTTCCAGATGCTGCCAAGTGGGCAGCCATGTGGGAGGGGATTCCTGAAGGGCAAGGATGGTGTACAATTGAGGAAGAGAAGCCCCCCGAGGAAGTATAACCCCCCGCTGCACGCTCCAGATACGGCGACCCTCTCCCAATTTAGGTCCAGTCATCTGTTTAATGTTGTTTTTCATAGCTCGGGTAACATCCCGCTCTGGTTTCATGTAATTTCTGATAAATGTCTAGTCTGTAGCGTTTGTAGCGTCTGTTAATGTCTGTGTGTCGGTTATCAGCTATCTCAATCCAGTCATTTTGTCAGCCCCTGCGTGGGTGGGCTCCGTGTTGGGCCTCAGTCTAGTCATTTTGTCATTTTGGGACCAGTCTAGTGCCTCTAAAGGCCGCTCAGAGGATTTCTTGATGAATGCCTCCCCTGCGTGGGAGATTTTGAATCGGTCTGTTTTATCCGTGGTATCTCAGAGAGCCATGGAACTTATGATTAGTCCAGCTACTCTGCATGTAATTTCATACCTGTACATATAATGGAATTTAGACTTTTTACCGAGAAAAAAAAAAATTATTATAAAATGAATTATAATTTTTAAAGCAAAATTAGTACTTAATATATAATATATATAATAGATATTTAATTTATTTAATTTATTAAATAAAATTAATATATATATATATATATATAATAAATTGGTTTTAGTTTGAAAATTATATTAATTATTTACTTTTTATTTTTTAAAAAATATTATAAAGAAAATGAATTATATTTTTTATTAAATACAAAGAAAACATTACAAATAGATTTCAATTACTTTAAAATTTCCTTATTTATAATTTTAATAATTTATCTAAACACTGATCATTTATCTAATTTTGAAGACTTTATCCAAACACCGATACCTAGGACAAAAATTGTTCAATCCTATTAAGATGTTCAGTTGTTTACATTGTGAACATTTAGGGTTGGAAAATTAAAATAACAAACTAAATGATGTCTCTTCAATACTCCATCTCATTGAGCCATTCTGTGATTTACATTAAGGTTTTCATTGGGCCATTCTGTCATTCACATTCAGGTAAAGGGAATAAATGTGATGTTCAGAAACTGCTAAGTTACTGTGAATACAATTCATTTTACTTATAAAAAACAAAAAACCTTTTATAAACCTATTATGCTGGTGTTCAGAAACTGCTAAATTACGATGAATACAATTCATCTTACTTGTTAAAAAAAAAAAAAAAAAACCTATTTCAACCATTATGCTATTAGAATTTGAATATATAAAATAATTGGAAAAATTCAATATATATATAATAATTGAAATAATTTTCAATGAAAAAAATAAAAAATATAAGTATTTACCAACCATCTCATTATAATATTCTATGTATTTTTTAATAAAGAAAAGTTGCAACATGATGAAATCTAAGATTAAGCAGTTCAGATTTCTTAAGAATGATTCCACAATAATATATATTTTTTAAAATCAAAGGAAGAGAGATTGCCCAACTTATATGACAATCTCATTATAATATTTTTATATGAAATGACAGTTGTAATTTGATGAAATAACAAATTAACTAGTAGCCTCGAAATCTGCTGACTCATCACTCCTCGTGTACCACTCCACAGCAACTTGCAGCGACTTTTATATCTAACTTTATAGCAAAGTTAATGCGGTCTGACATGGCCGCTCCATATCCAAATATAACACGCGTGCCCTGATGATTAGGGAAAAAAAACCACCTGTTATATCGGGCTATATAGTAACCATGTCAAGCCGCATGAATTTTGCTATAAAATTGGAAATAGCATTTCTCGAAACTTGCATACCCACTTCAATAAAAAAAGTGAGGGAAGACAGATTTTCCAACTCACTGCAATCTCATTATAATACTTTTATATAAAATGACAGTTGTAACTTGATGAAATAACAAATTAACTAATAGCCTCGAAATCTGTTGACTCATCACTCCTCCTGTGCCACTCCATAGCAACCTGCATATATGCGCTGACTCATCACTCTCATGTACCACTCCACCGCAACTTTCATACCCACTCATCTTTCGTTTAACAAATTTATTATTTATTATTAAATTACTGTGAAAACTTCAGCAAACACGCAAAAGGTTAACCTCAAATTTTCCAATAGTAATCCTATCGCAGGATAAGGATGACGTATTTAATTTAGTATTAGTTTAAGATAAAAATAATAGTATGTTAAGATATGGTTCACGTGTAATTAGAAAAATAATAAAGATATTTGCTTATTGGAATACAAGACTCGAAGATGGGTTTGAAGGATTATCGATCTCATCCATTCTATATTATGTATGTGGGGGCATTTAGAGGTACATAAATGTTTCTATTTTGAAAATATATATCACTATATATATAAAGCACAATGTATAATCAGATATACATTGTCTCAAAGTTGGGTTGATATTTTCATTTTTATTGGAATAATGGCGCCAGTTCCAATATTAGAGTGGAGATCATTATATTATGAGGTGTTTTATATTGTGCAAAATAATAATCCGTTAAAGTTTTGGATGTATTTTGAATGGGCGGCCATTTCTTTGGATACTTTACTACTTTCTTATGGGATGAAAATGATTAGAAACTTAATTGGTTTGTTTAGTAGGTTGAAAATTTGTCAATACTGCTTTATATAATAAAGCACGTATATCATTTATTCTACCTTCATCAATAACCATGTATATCATTTATTCTACCTTCATCAATAACGAATATCATGAAATAAAATAAATCTACTTTACATACTCTTTAGAGAATTTTTTTTTTCTTTGATAATAAAAAATAACATATTTTTCTTTAAAATTTAGTGAACATATATGCAAATTTTTACTGTTTGGAATATTTTTATGACAGATGCAACAGGGGATCAAGCAGAAGATTAAGCCCAGCAGCAAATTTTTCAACTCCAAGCATGAATTTCCTTCAGGCGAGTTCCTAAGATTTCAAGCATTCAATAAATTGCTATTGTTTCCTGGGGTTCGCCTTTTTCCTGTTATTTTGACTCTGCTTTGGTTTTGAAGGCGGTGAGAATGAGGCGATTCCAACTTTGAAGGATTTCGAGATTCCTGCTTTGAAGGATTTCGAAAAGTCCTCAGCCAAGAGCGCGGGGAGGAAGAGGAGGAATTTGTACAGAGGTATCAGGCAGCGTCCATGGGGAAAATGGGTTGCTGAGATTCGAGATACGAGAAAGGGCATTAGGGTTTGGCTTGGAACGTTTAACACTGCGGAAGAGGCCGCCAAAGCCTATGATGCAGAGGCCAAAAAGATCGGAGGCAAGAAAGCCAAGCTTAACTTTGATGATGGCTCCTGTTTTGTAAAAATGGACAGTGGCAAAAAAATGCCAGGGAAGAAAGTAAAGTTATTTGTAGAATTGAGGCTTCTGTGATCCTATGAAACACAGACTTTTGTCACGCGTTTCTAGTGTGGTTCATGTCAGGAGGACGATGAACCACACTAGTTGGTTCGAAACACGTCGACAAAAGTCTATGTTTCATGTGATTTATGCCGAAGCTCTTTTTATAACTAAAGTAAAGTCATGTGCAAAAAACCCGGATTTATTATTGGATTTCAATATAAAGAGTAAGGTAAATTTTCCATATTCACCAGAGCCTGATTTATTAGAGAATTGTTATCTTCCGATGGAACCCTCTTCGACGGATGTCCGCAGATCGGATCTTCCAATCTATGGCTACGATGATATGGACTACGGGGACTCTCAGTTCATAAAACCCCCTGCTCCATTTCGAAGCAATTCAAATGTTTCTGGAGTCCAATCTTCTGAGCATAGCCATGTGATACAAACTTTGCAGAAATCGTGCTGTTGTGAGACCTGTAGCTATAATTATTCAAAGGTGAGCAATTTCATGCTCCGTGCGTATGGCGATGCCGCAAAATTTAAACCAGTGGAATCTTCCTATCCAGGAGGTTACTTTCATTCTGATCATGGCAGCAACTCATTTGATGGGGCACATTTCCCATGGGGTCATGAGATGAAAACCCCAGAAATTTCATCTGTATGTGATGACGGAGATGAGTCTGTGTTTGTGGACGTAAAACCCCCAGTCCATGGTGTTGTTAAAGACAGACCTGCGGATACCTCCATCGAGGTCAACGGTGGGACAGAAAGTTTTGCTATGGAGACATTTATGGAGATGAACGATGGGACGGAATGCTTGGCTGTGGATATCACTGTTGAGGTCAACGGTGGCACAAAATGCTACAAAACAGAGGATAACATCGTTCAGATTGAATTTTCCAAAGAATTATCTGCCTTGGAAGCATATCTTGGGTTGTCAGAGAGTCCTAATCTGAAAGCAACCATGGATGAATCAATAGAAGTTGTGAATCAGGCTGCAGGCTCTTTTACATATGATGAGTGTTTCCTGAAACCATGGATCTATGACGATCTGCCAATCTTGGGTTCAGTTTACTAAAGGGGTCTCGGCGATCAGTGAATTTCAGCTTCAGTTTATCAAAGCACTCCTGATTCTTGCTTTTTAAGGCTTGCAGACAGACTAATTTGTTGCACGTCTATGTATAACATCTAGAGTCTTTTAAACTCGTGCTTTATTTTCAGTTTTATAGTATCTCCAGGTCTGAAGACATGATATTAGAATTGAATTAATTTTTAGTAGATATTAAAATCGAACCATTTGTAGTAAATTGGTTCACATATGCTTACTGGGATGTTCTATATTTTTTTAATGGTTTGAGTAACGGCCATTCGGTTCATATATTTTAGAATTGAAATGATTTATATAAAATCAGTATATAACCATTAATTACAGAATCATTTTAAATATGGATTTAATATGTACGGAGATAGATCTAATTGAATAACGGAAAGTTTATATCTTATTATAGAAAGTATTTATATAAAAGAAGTATAAAAGTATTTTAAATATTTAACTAATATGAGTGGAAGGGGATCTAATTTTTTTAAGTGTACATCTTTTTTATGAGTTGACATTATTTAATGTTTGTATAATTATTTTTTTTTATAGATTTTTTTGAAATTTTTATTTTAGTATAAAATGAGAAAAATTACTGCACTGTAGAACGAGCTTATCCGCTCAATAAATCATTTATATATATATATATTATATTAAAAATAATGGAAAGTTAAGACGAGATGATGATGATAAAATAAAAATAAAATAAAAAATAAAGAATAAAGGACTAAACTAGAAAAAATGAAAGAGGGCATTCAAGACTTAAACGAAAATATGGGGAACCATATCAATTTTAAAATGAAGCAAGGGCATGAATACAAATTTTCCCTACTTTCCAACCGTTTTCCATGTTAAGATTGCTAGCCTACTAAAATTCAATGACTTCCATAAACTTCATATGATGGTAGTGATCAATCTTGGCAATGACCTTGGACTCCTTAATACAAATGTGGTGTTTAGTTTTCTCCGATAAAGCTGAAGAGAGGGATGGATTGTGCTTGGTTTCGGTTGCAAGCCCCTAAATTCTCTGCTTAATGAAGCGACCTGCCTAACCCATGTAGGCCATCCACATGGACATGGGATTAAGTAAACACTTTTCATGTTTACAAGGTCCATAAGGCCTTTGAGAGATCTAAGGGAGCTTTGACATAAATCTTTATTGAATGATACCTTTTTTATATATATACTTAATTACTTCAATGTAAAACTTCACTTTGGAATCTATATAAATACTCATGGAATACACACATACATATTTAAAACTTCTAAACAACAATAAAATATATTACAAATATTATGTAATAAGAGTTAAAAAAAGATTTATATTTATTACATATTTTATATAGTCTGTTGGAAATGGCCTCGCTATTGAGAGGGGGAGTTGGGGGAGGGGGATCAGTGATGGCTATAATTATATATTTTTTTCCTCTTTTTATCAAAGCACAAGATTCAATAACCCATCGGAAAAATTATGAAACTAGCATGACATCAATAGATAAGAGCATGCAAAATCAACATAAAATGCCATAAACAATGTCAATGCATACACATAAGAGAATACAAATGTTTACGGTCGAAAACCCTCTCCACGGAAAAATTACCCATTGTTGTTGCTGCTCAAATATTATACTAAGTGTTGAACAAATCAATACATAGAGGAGCTAGCACCCACTAGCTGAAGACTCAACTAGTATGACAATTTGCTAGCAACATCAATTAAAAAGACTCTTCTCTCACAAGTCTATGAACAACCATTCTCTGGAAGCTACCACAACCAATGAGCCTCGCCCAACTCTACTAGACTTTGGAGAAATTTCTTCCCATACTAATATGTCTGCTAGAAGGCCCCCACCTTATCTACACACTGCCTATTATGTGTTGAAATGTGTAACTAGGTTTGGTCTTCATAATGTCCGTTGTAATCATGATTTTATATATTTTGATATTAAAGAGAGAAAATTTTTATTATTGTCATTCTTGATGCATGGGTTTCATGCTCAAGATAAATTTATTTATAGGTCAAACACCCATTAAGTGCTTTTAGGTTTGTCATAGAGTTAGGAAGTCAAAAGAGTCATTTTCATACATGTAAGACCCCTTTGGGAATGTTGTATCTTATAAAGAAATTTTTTGTAAAGTCAAAAGTGTCATAAAGACCCTCCAAGACCTTGTCAAACAAGTCAGCCTACAATAAGGATCAAGTAATCCTCACGGAAAACAATTTTACCTCCTAAGAAGCCTATATATAAGGGAACCTTGACTTCATTTGGAAGGAAAATTTGATCAAGCAAGAAACAATTCAATCTCCTCAAGATAGAAGCTGGAGAAGGACGGAAATCAAGGAAAAGAAGAAGAAAAATAAGATCGAAGTTTTGGACCTATTTCTCTCTCTTGTTAGGGTTTGTAGTAGCTATTAGACTGAAATTGCAGAAGAAATTTCTAGGGAAGTTGAACTTGTAGATGAAATTGCTGGGGAAGTCAAAGTTATAGAAGAAATTGTTGGGGAATTAAAAGTTGTAGAAAGATTTGTTGGGGAAGTCAAAGTTTTTGGGAATTCAAAGTTGATGTTAGGTTAAAATTGTTGGAAGGTCGAAGTTATTAAAGAGTTTAGACTTCTGTGATCCATAATTTGATTGTGAGTATGGGTCGAAGTTGTTGGAAGTTGCTAGGTCAAAGTTGCTAAAAGCTGCTAGGTCAAAGTAGATGGAAAGAAAAGTTCATCAAGAAGGAGAATTTTGACTTGGTATTGGAGGGGCCTTTGACAAGGGTCTTAGGCCTTGGAATTCATCATCTAAACATTTTATAAGAAGAGAAGAATTCTTGTGGATTTTCCTCTCACGAGGACAGGTTTTGGCCAAGGATTACAACCTACATTTTTTTGTCCTCTTGTTTCATTGAGCTTCATTGTTTGATAGTTGTTTGACGATAGAAAAACACTAATAATAATCAAGTGAAAGAAGAAGCTAATCAAATTAAGTAAAAATACATCACAAGAAGTTATCAAAGAAAGACAAATCACCTAATCTAGCTACCCCTATACTTATCAACATTATGAAGCCTAAATGCCTTCAACACCTCCATGTGAACCATGTTTCATGCATTTTCAAACTAGCTCTCATATTTGCTCAACATGAGAAATCCAACAAATTCATTGATCTGAATTTGAAAATGATATGTTGATATACACACACTACTCAACACAGCTACAAATATGAAATATGATAGATAAAAAATTATAACACACTCTCACACTCACATAACATCAATCCAATAACTCAATACTATCACCATATATGCCAAATTATCCTCAACAATATCTAAACCAATACCGCGAGCAAATACCATGGTTATGTCAATACCCAGGACGCATATACCATGGTAATATCAATATAATGTTAATACCAATACTAAGGATACCTATACCATGGTAATGCCAATACGAAGGATACTTGTACCATGGTAATACCAATACCACGTGCCAACATGCTCCACACACATACCAATACCAAGGTAATGGTCCACTCATAATTGAACCTGCAACTACACACACAAAACATGGAAAACTCGACTGCAACCACACCCATCAAAATGCATATGTGTGATTAAAATCCTACAACTGCACACATGAGATTGTCTCCATATATTTATAGTAGAGTATGGAGAAAAACAAAGAACATTAAAGAAACCTCTTCCATCCTTCTTCCACAACTCTCCCAACACCTGCACACCTGTCAAAGCATCAATGATATACCCTACAACTAAAAATCCAAGCATCTATCATAACAACACACCATAAAATATGACATAATCCAACCTTCCAACTGCAACACAAACATCTGCCATAGATCCACATACACTAAATACCATCTAATTCTTGTAGTAACACCTATAAACTATCATGTAATCAAGCAAACACCATGTACCAAGCCAAGCATATGCATCCATAAAACGCCAGTTGCATCTCATGCTATCATTATGTTATCAGGTTGACATCAATGCTAACCAACAACACTACAACAGAACACCAATGCCAGCAATCCCCCCTTTTGCATTGATGGTAACCCCAACTGAACCATCCAACTGATACTGACCTCCTCAAGCACCCCCCCCACCTTTTTAACATAAATAGCAAATGGATAAACTCATTAAACACTATATTCTAAAAACAATAACTCCCTCTAAAGACTTGTTGAATCTAATAAAAAAAGCATATTCTCTTGCTCCTCATAGCAGTGTGATAATAACAATAACACAAATTTTTTTCTCCTAATGCAACAATATCACGGTCAATCAACAACTCCAACAACACTTCCCCAAACAAGACAACAACAACACATCATAAGCAATAGCAACGATAATAACACTCACACAAAACCAACAAATAGATATACCATAGCAGCAAAATACTCAATCAGTAGCAACATATAATAAGCATGAATATCAATATATCATGAGCAGAAGAAGCAATATGGCATAAGCAACAACACTCTCTCTCTTAGCTCAATGAGTAGTAGCAACATCCTCCCAAGAAGAAACATAACCAATGAACAAAATCATGTCCTCACTAAACATATAGAAAGATATAGTGACAAAGCTAATCATGATCAATCCATATCCCCTCAATCAACACATAAGAGACACAATCCCCCTGAGCATCATCATCATCAACAACCTGTAATGAAGGCCTTCTTGTTGAAAACCACACATGGACCAAAAGGCTGACTCGTGACCATATATTAAAGGGCTTTATAGACATCTTACATGGAAATACAACCAAAGACGACACTTTTATAGAGCTTCATATGCATCAAATGACATTAATGATTCTATGGACTAAAATTTTACATCATAACACTCTTTTCACAACCAAGGACAAAATTATGCTTACATGGCTAAATAACCTTTTCATAATCATGGCCATCCAAATAATGAGGACAACATTGTTATAGGGCTTACTAAAGATATATAGACAATGACATTCTAACTCAAAACGAATCCTCTTTACACCACTACAACCTCTAATACAACGGACATTATGCTTAGTTCTTGTAGTAGCGCACATGATAAGACTCTTAGCATTCTCAACACTACATGGCTTCATCATAAAATACAAAAAAATGTATACAAATTTTTACAACATCAAATACTTTTCCATGATTCACCTACAATAACAAATACCAACTCAAAAATTTTGTTGTTGGTCTCTGCCCCTTGCAAAAATATTGTCATGATAAAATTATAGCAGCTACATTCTGCGTAAAGTCAACCATCATACTTTGTCTCTACCTTACTCAGTTTTTAATCTTCATACCAACAATAAAATTTGACTTTAAATTGCTCTTAAATCAAACAAACAACATATAACATAGCATAGCATATGGAAAATACATAAAAGCTTCAACTGGAATCCAAGGAAAAATGGAAACCATGTAAAAACAAAAATGTCAATAAAAAATTCTCAAATCTCGCACAATAGATCAATCCATATTTCTAACACACCAACAATCACTTAGGAGTATACTATTAGACCATTTATGCTATCATCTACATGTCTTATCATAAATAAAAATCATCAATGCTCCACCTTATAGATTATATAGAGGGTCTCTTGAAGATGGCAGTAAAATTGTTATATTCAATATTATGTGCTCCATCAATGGTTGTGCCTCAACAACTACCATTGCAACTACAACTTAGTTTCCCAAAATTGTCATGTTGGCCTTGAGTTCTTGCACCTTGGTTTCAGCTACTTGGAACTTCATTATATTTTCAGGTTTTCTTCGAACCTCTCTAACCCTTTCTTGTCGTCTCATAATTTCGGCTAACTTATGATATATACATCTATTCCCTTTGCAAAACAAATATTTTTTATAACAATATATCATTCATATCTTGCACATATATGTTGTTCAAGTACACTTCCACTAGATCTTACATGATCAATGTGCACTCATTTCTTTGTTGATGTCCAATTACGAGTATCATGTGCTTCCCTAAATGTTGTTTCCTTGAATGAAACTAAAATCTCCCTCATTTTTTCTAACATAAACTTCTCTTCATCCTTCTTAAAATCGTGTAACATTCCCCCACACCATTCTCAAAGAAAGCAACCCAACTTCATATGACTTTTATATTTTCCCTATAAAATTCATCCTTTGTCATGACAAATTCTCTAGATTAACGTCATCTGCTAAAGTCATCCTTGAGGTATGTATCTAAAATATATGCCTCCTTCGTTTTATGTCAAGTAGAGGGAATTTTATCTTACAGTATATTCTTCTAGGTCACAACAAAGTAGGATCTATACTTTTGATATCGTTTGTGGCAAGGATATCCTTCACATCTCCTCTTGCATCAAACCCATCTAGTTGATTTAGCAATTCCAACATAGTTCACTGAATTTTATGCTTGCCACCTGAATGTACATCATATCCCTTTGTTCCAACTGCATCAATTTCATCGATGAAAACAATTGAAGGAGAAAGTTCATCAACAACCCGAAACAACTATCTAACTATCTTAGGATCATCCCCTAACACAAACATGGAATTGATTCTAGGATTCACCCTACCATCATCTATGGAAATGAAGCATATCATATTGATATTTTATGTATGCCTTGAACAAAATAAAAAACTCCATAACCAAAATGTGTGTAATCATGATTTCACCTAGCTAATGCTCAAGGAGTCGCACACACCTTTCCTTTTCAATATGATTCCACACTAGCATACAAAATGAAAACACCAAATGTTTTGATTGTTGTTTAGTCAAAATGGAACTGCATCTCTCCCCAATTGATAAGGATCATTACTGTACCAACAACATTTTCTGTAGATATGGCACTCAGTTCATTCTTGCCATGGAGAGATAATACGTATGGGAAACACCAAGAGAGGCCAATTTCGCTCGGATTATATCTGTAAGAGGTAAATATGTGTACATACCAATCTTGTTAATATTTGTTGTTTGAACATCCTATTGTCTCAAAGTTCCTGTACTGCCCTTGTCTCAATGTTCATTGAGGTCAATCTTGCCTTCACCTTCGTGACTCTGATTGTAACAATGACTCTTGATTCAAGCACAACCCTATTTTCCTTCTCCTTCACTACTTCAATAACATGTCTATAGTATTTGTAGAATCATGAATGATGCATTTCAAGCCTAGTGAACATGTACCAAATCAGTTTATCACTAAGGACTACTTCAAAAGTTGAACCAACATTTATACCATTTATGACCATATCAACAACTAAAATATTTACTAGCATTTTAGGTCCCACTACATAGCTCCATTTTTTTTTAATTTTTTTATATATCTTCCTTTTCATAGCCTCTGCAAATCAATTTCATGACCAAATCAACCTCTTGTAGACCAGCTCAAATCTACAAGATCAATGCTAAAATTGAATCAATGAGGAGTAAATGCATCTCTTTTAAGTGTTCCATCACCAATCTCGATGTTGATTAAAAATGGACCAAGCTTATTCATTATTATTTTTATTCACACTAAAAATGGTTTATTAAATATAGGAATATGTGCACATTTTTCTCGGTTTCTTCTTTTGTCTACTTGGTGTGCAGGGAATTTCAATAGGAATTACCGTGTTTGGTAGATTTGTCTTTTGTGCAAGAGCATATGGATTACCAACTTGGCTTGAATCTTCAACTTTTCTTCTGACAGAGGCATAGTTGATATTTTTCTCCTTTGTGCAGGTAATAGATTTTATTTTGGTGGATCATAAATAAGGCCCCACTCACTCTTTATTTCCTTTTTAGATAAAATGACGGTTGTAATTTGATGAAATAAAAGATTAACTAATGTTGAGATTCTCTACTAATGATCATAAGACAATAATTTTTAATTAATTAAAAAGACGAGTAAACTCCCATTCCCCACTCACCGGACACTACATAAATATCATGCTGAATATCTTTACAACCTCGAAATCCTTCCTTGCACATATCTGCTGACTCATCATACCTTGTGTGCCGCTCCATCGCAACTTGCATACCCACTGAGCTTTCGTTTAACAAACTTATTCCTCACATATATGTGCTGACTCATCACTCTCATGTTCCACTCCACCGCAACTTTCATACCCACTCATCTTTCGTTTAACAAACTTATTATTTATAATTATTGTGAAAACTTCTACCAACATCCAAAGATTAACCTCAAACTTTCCAATATTAATCATATCCCAAGACAGGGATGACGTATTTAATTTGAAATTAGTTTAAGATAAAAATAATAGTATGTTAAGATATGTTCGTATACAATTAGAAAAATAATAAAGAACGCTGAAGAACTTAAAGATATTTGCTGATTGTAATACAATATTTGTGGATGTTTGTATACAAGGTTTGAAGATGGGTTTCAAGGAATATCGAACTTAGTCGGTAGCACTATAACACCAAGAGTATATCTAAACAATTATTTTAATTGTTGGTTTGAAAGTTGAGGGAAACCTAGTAAGTAGCACTATAACGCCAAGAGTATATCTAAACAATTTATTTTAAAAGTTGGTTTGAAATTTGAGAGAAATGACTGTTATCCTCTTTACCTAATTTCAGTGTAGATGTTGATTTCTAATGATATTTGATCGCTTGCACTAGATGCATTGATTTCAATGTAGAATATTTCTAATCCTATTTGATTTTTTGCACTGGATGCATTGATTTGAGTGTAGATGGTGATTTCTAATCCTATTTGATTGCTTGTACTAGATGCATTGAACTCAATTTAGATGTTGATTTCTAATAATATTTGATTTCTTGCACTAGATGCATTGATTTGTAGATGATTTCTAATCCTATTTGATTGATTGCACTAAATGCATTGATTTCAGTATAGATGGTGATTTCTAATCCTATTTGATTGGTTGCACTAGATGCATTGACTTCAGTGTAGATGTTAGTTTATAATCATATTTGCTTACTTGCACTAGATGCATTGATTTTAGTATGGATGTAGGTTTATAATCCTATTTGGTTACTTGCACTAGATGCATTGATTTGAGTGTCATTGTTGATTTCTAATCCTATTTGATTGCTTGAATTAGATGCATTGATTTCAGTGTAAATGTTATTTTCTAATATTATTTGATTGTTTGCATTAGATGCATTGATTTTAGTGTAGATGTTGATTTCCAATTTGATGTAATTGGATGTATGATGGTACATTAATTTTAAAGTGATTGGATTAACATTGGCATTGATTTCGGTGTAAGCATAAAAAATTATTGACAATGTACATTGATTTTTTTGTTATAGTAATTCAACCTATTAATATTGGAGAGAGAGAGACAAGGTATGTTGTTCGCTACAACAGCTCCAACTAAAGATTTAAATGGTTTACGATTTAACCTATCCTTTTCATATAATCAATATGAAAAGATGACAATCGATATGAAAATATGACAAAATTAACAAGGTTGACAATAAGAATAGTAGAAGAAAATAGTTTGAGATTAATCACAATGAAGACTATTTGTATTTGACTATTATTACATTGTCACTTTACATTCAAAATTTGAATTTCATCATTTTTCATCATTAAAGTTATTAACAATATTTATCATCTCAACAAATTGAGGTATCTAAGCAAATTTAAACTTAAAATGACCAGATTAATCTAAGACATATTTAACATATTTAAAATGATTATATTAATATTAGATGAATTTACATTTTATTGATAAAATCAATCATATGTCCGTTAGATTTTATTTGGCCTCACACGACTGAAACCAGCATAGATCCATCTTAACTTGGGATCTATCAAGCGCTCTGAGAGATCAAATATCTTGAGGTGCAAACCTTTCCTCAAGTTTTTCACTAAATAAAGAGGTTTGCAGCTCGAGAGATCTGATCCCTCTCGGCACTTGATAGGTCCTGAGTTAAGATGGATCTAGGCTGGTTTAATTTATATTAAAATTATTATTAGTATATTATATTGTTAATGTTGTGTAATTATTATTTTAAAATTAAATATTATTTCCAGGAGAGACATTATCCATCTCAATATCGAAGAGATGTTGTTCTATCATGTTAGATAAACATTTCGAGGTTCACTTCACATGTGGCTTTAGATGAAGTCCATTAAAAAATATCATAGTAGAATTATGTGTTATAAATGTTGTGTTTTGTTAAGGTGTAAATTAAAGATAGTTGAATGAAATATTAATGGCCAAATCAAGTTTGCTATAATTTTCTAATAGCCAATGAAGTCTATTAAAAAAATTCCTTAATATTTTTATGTGTTTTGAGATCATTTTCTCATATTAATCACAACATTAGTGTTTTTGTTTAGTTGGTGCATTTTTGTAAGGTATTCACCTACAAAACCCCTTTTTAAGTTGCTCAAATATATTCTATTTGGGAAAATCATGTATTTATATTGGAAAGGAGAAAATAATTGGAAAATTTTGATTACCAAGTGCATAATTATATAATAAAAATACTCTTTTCTAATTAAAAATATGTAATATTTATTTATTTACTTATTTTAAAATGTATTTATTAAAAGAAAATTTAATAACCATTATAGTTAAGAAATTTTTCAATGCCTAATTTACTAAAGGGAATATTATCACTTCATTTGACTAATCACTTAAACCTTCAAGGACAACTAGTTTGTTATAGTAATTTCATTATCACGTTTTAAGAATTTTTTGTGAATAGTGGAATTCATAGTGAAAGAAATCTACCCATGAGGTGTAGAATAGTTAGTTTGCATGAGGTTTCATCCCAACGAGGTTTCAAGTTCAAACCTCATGGGGAGAGGTTGAGGATGGAAGCCACTTTGGGGGAATTAAAACAATCCCAGGGGGTTAGCGAGGCCTTAGGTTCAAACCTCATGGGGGGAGGTTGAGGATGGAAGCCACTTTGGAGGAATTAAAACAATCCCAAGGGGCTTACAAGCTTGATCGCAATCCTCGTGATAAGCATCCCATTGTAAGTTTATTAATATTCTTTCATCCAATAAGCATGTTGGTCCAACCTAGGTGTTGAAAATAGCAACAAGAAATGCTAAAAATAAAGATGCTATAAATAGCATTTCAGGTACCAATGTTGGATATAGCAACAAGGAATGATAAAATAGAAATGCTAAAACAGCATTTCTATAAATAGCATTTCGGGATACATTCCAATTTTAGTTAGTCCCTGAACTAAAATTCGAATTTGATCTTAGTAGCTGTTTGAAAAATAATTAATTAATTCATCTTGAGTTAATTAGTTAGAGAAAATCAAACATGAAGTCTATGTGAAGACATGCAACAGTTATCTCTTTGATTGAGGAAGTTATCCCTTAATTAAGGAGATCAAGATGATTTGTACTTTGAGTTGTAATTAGTTAGCTCAATTAAATGAGTTAAGTCCAAATAGATTAGTTCCAACAGTTTGTGGAACTGATTGTGAGTTCAGTTAGTTAATTCATGCATGCATGTAACTAGTGTACTTCAGATAACTAAATATTATCTCATAAATAACTCATGCATGTTAGTTTAGTCAGAGACCTAGTTGAGCTCAAAGGAAGGGATAGTGTACTATTAGTTGGAGGAATTTTCCTATATAGGAAACTCATCCATGCAGAAGGATTTATCTCCTTCAGGATTCGGTAGTTATTTCAGAGGTCAGTGTTGTGTGTGAGGTGAGAATCACACAGGTTGCAGCTGGAGGACCCAGGAGAAACTGCATAAGGAAATAGGAGGCTTGGAGAATTGAATGAAGGCATATGTGTTGTTTATTCTATCTATGAGCAACAATGAGGGATTGTACTGAGAGCTGGATAGCTTGTGAGCTAAAGCTTTGTGTAATCCTGAGATATTTCCACTTGTATGATAATACAAATAGCGAGGTTTTTAGTTGAGGCTTTCCCCATAGTATTCTTCTGTGTTCATGTGTGATTGATTTCTCATTTTCTGTGATATGTGTTCTATTTGATCTTGCTCAAAATCGATTAAGCTTCCGCAAGTTTGTTTGTAGAAGTAGATCAAGTATTTTTCTTTAGTACATTGCATTATCTGGTGATCTACAATGAGAATTTCTACATGATATCAGAGGTAATTGATCCATAGAGAAATTTCTTTGTGGTATTAGAAAAAGGGTAATAAAAGTGAAGAACAGTATACAAAGAAGGGATAAGTTCAAAGTTTTGAAGTTCTTGATTGTAGGTACAGAATCAATTTCTTATCACATCTCAAAATTCACCAATGGCGTTCAATGGCTTGAGACTCAAGTATGCCCTAGATGGCAGCTTGAATTACATAGCCTGGAAGGATCACATGAAAGTGGTATTAAAGGACAACGGTTTGAAGGACTTCATTGATCAAGAAGTCCCCAAGCTAGCAGCAGCTAATGCCCAAGGATTGGTGGGATGGAAGAAATGTGTGGTGAGAGCGAGGAGGATTCTTCTGGAGGGAGTTCAATAGCATATTGTCTCGAGTCTCCATGGGAAGGAGACTCCGTTTTCAATGTGGAAGACATTGAAGGATCTATATCAGAACAACAATGATAAGAGGAAGCTGGCGTTGAAAGACAAGCTTCGGAGAATCAAGTGTGAAAAGGGAAACACAATCTCTACATATCTGAACAAGCTCACCACCTGCAGAGATGAGCTTGGAAGTGTAGGAATCACGACAACCGATATGACATGGTGAGTCTTGCTCTCCTTGGTATTCCTAAGAGCTAGCATAGCTACTGATGCAGGGTTACCCCTGCTTACACCCACAGTATGCATATAAACGCATCCACTCATTAGTCCCAGGTATTTAACTCTCAAAGGAGTCAAATCATCAACCACAAATGGCTAAGGCCCTCTTTTAGTCTTATGTGGAATGATTCATAGACTTAACAAAGTCCAAACATTAACCCACCTTTTCCTTTCTATCGGAAATTAATCACCCCACTTAAACCCTCATTAACCTTTGTTAACCCTTAAGCCACATATATATTTAAACTCCATTTATAAGTGGACTTACACATGAAATCTTCCTATCAGCGCTTAATCTCTTATAAACCATTTACAAAGGAAATATATGCATAAACATACCTTTTTGCCTTTATACGGCCTTTGCACACTTCTTGAAGTCACCTTTATCGCAATCAGATTATCACTCCTCTAAAGGCACAGTACATATATGCCTCATCATCCCTTCCGCCTCCGATATACAAGTCTATTGGAAGCTTATAAATATGTGGTTAATCCTTAACATTGGGGCCACTTAACTATTGGGAGAATTAATATTCCTCTTTTCCTTTATAAACCCCCGGGACAATAAAATATCGAAATACACAGGAATCAATGGGAAAAACCCACCAGAACACATAGGCCAAAACTCAAAACCATTACATTCGCGACTATAACTCCATCAGATCTACTCCTTCAGACCTCCTCGCAGCGCTCCACCGATCATTCCATTCTCTGACACCTTTGATCTCCAATCGCCGATTATCCGCTATTGTCACATCACTTCATCGCAAGATCACAAGTCGGAGGATTTCAAGGCCCGACGCTTTAACACATAAAAACTCTGATGCGATGAGGCTCACGGACCCAATAGGATTATAAATCCGCCTTCATAAAATTTCGGATCCGGTTCTATCGCAATATTAGAGTTCGACAGTTCAATAAGTCGTTCCTCTCCACTAAAGCGATGCGATGCAATAGTGTTTCTCCGATGCGACTTAATCCTGGTCGTTGATCTTAAAGATCCAACGACTGTTGTGCAACCATACTTTGCTTCTCCGTTCACCCTTTTTACTTGTTTTTTTACGATGTTTCTTTAATTCTTTTGTGGTTTTGCTCTTCTTCAAAGGTTTATGTCCTTCCGCTTCCACTACTCAACTTCTCTTCTGAGCTTAACTCGCATGCTCCATTGATCGCTATCCTCTTGGACTGTACTTGATCCGTCAAATGGATTCAAAGATCCATTATGAACCTCTATCTTGTTCTTCTCTTCTCTGTAGTTCTTCAGAACTTTGCCTTCTTCTGAGCTTAATTCCACTGCAAATTCTCGCTTCACTACTTCTCTCCAGAGCTCCACGCTGACCTTCAACTAGATTCAATGACCCATTTAAGATT
The DNA here is from genome assembly GCA_000404065.3 of Pinus taeda. Taxonomy (NCBI): domain Eukaryota; kingdom Viridiplantae; phylum Streptophyta; class Pinopsida; order Pinales; family Pinaceae; genus Pinus; species Pinus taeda. The sequence goes on from APFE031443233.1 coordinate 33,536, forward strand.
CCTCTGAATCATTCTGCTCCTCTACGTGTCCTTCAGAATTCTGCCTGCAATCCTATTACAGAACCTACGAATTCACAAATAATTCATTCATGGAATACTCGTTTCACACACACTCACACAGTCAAGGATAAAACTATGTATATATATAATTATAAACAAGTGATTACATTTGAGACTCTATGTCTCGCACAGGCCTGGACTTCAACTATCAGTGGCCTCTTCCTCTACTTTGCCCGTAGGCTTACATTTATACTAGAAAGCTCTATTCAACTAATTATGGTTCCATTCATAAATCTATTGAACTAACTCCTAAATCCTCTCTATCCTCTATGTCCACTTCTAATCTCCATTTAATTCCTAAGAGCTCTCCTTAGTTCCTCGAATCATGGAACTACTTAAAGAGTCCTAATTGACTTTAGACTCTTTTGTCATTATTACCCACTCATGTTCTCATTTATTCGAGAGCATTTATAAACATCTCACATTATCTACTTAAATCACTTAAAAGACTAAATATTACATTAACTTGAGACTTAGGAAACTAACTTCCCTAAAACACATTACCCCCTTATGTCTACTTAATTACAATGATTTTCTCTAGGGTTGAATGCTCCTGCACCAGACTCCCAAAGTAGAAAATATTCGTGATCTCCTGATCATGTGTCTTTTGATCTTTGTCTTCCTGGATCCCATACTTTGTTTTGAAATTGTTCAAATGCTTTTATCCTTTGATGTTGTTGCATGTCTGTTGTCTTCTGTTTCATATTCCTTTCCTTTTCAATCAGGTTCATGTTCCGATTGATCATCCTTCCTGCTGCTATCGTTTTCCTCCATATGGACTGCTTCATTGTTACGTGCCATAACTCTTCAATCTCCATCTCTAGTATATCTTTGGGCTGGTCCATATTCTGCCATTCACTGTTACCTCTTTCTCTCTACTTTAGGTTGTTGCTACTGTCCACTAACTCTTCAAATTGCAATTTATTTTCTTCTACTTTTTCTCTTGCTACCATTGTAGACATTGCCCTTGCTCTAGATACCATTGTAGACATTGCCTCCACCCAAACTTTCTAAATATCTTTAAGGATATCTCCCTCTGCAACATCTAATTTTTGCATTGAATTCTGACTTTCCAACATTCTCTCCAACAATTGAACATTTTGGTTCCATGGATTAAATACTTCCAAAGAATCTTCTGCTTTCATTTTTATTTGTTTGCTCACCTATGCCAAATTTCCTTCAACATCTGCAACTAAACCTGCATTCATAAAACACTTGTTAAAATAAAAAACATAAGGCTTCAGTGCCTTATTTTCCTTTGGCAACAATTTAGTTTGTTGCTCTGTTTCTTTCTCCTCTGTCGCGCATCGATATGTTGTTTTCAATTCTCAAAAGAGTTCATGAAACTGTCAATTAGCCTCTTCTCCATACCATCTTCTTCAATTATATCTTCCTGCTTTTCTTCACAGTAGTGAACTTCTTCTTCCTGAGCCCGTTACTGGCTAACTCTTCTTTGAAATTGTTTCATTCTTACTGCCTCCCTTTCATCCTTACCCTCTTGTTATTTAAGAACCTCCATATCATCTTTAAACAATCTTTGTCCTTCCCCAATGACATTCATTGGATCATTTCTTTGGGACAACATTTCTTTAGTCTTTATTGAAATAAGACTGCCATCTTCCTCCTCTATGACAGCTTTAACATTCTGCTTCCTACTCCCAGATGAATCTTTTGTCTCCTTCTGGTTCTGAGATCTTACCATCTTAGTCTTAATCTGAACAGATTTTAGATTCTACTCCTTCTCTCTGACAAACTCTAAAGTTTGTTCATTCTCTTGTGATATACCTACAATCATCCACAAATTATTAATTTTAAAATCATAAGACCTGGTGGACTTACTCGACTCTTCAGTGATCACATTTCCTTGTTGCTCGAAATCTTCTACGTGATTCAGCTCCTCAGGCTAAACTTCATCTCCTTCCTTCACAAGGAATGGTTCTTGTCTTGTATAGGGGGTCATAAATTTTTGTCCCTCTGGAGTCTGATGCAAGAGAATCTGCCACTCCTCATTAAAGAGGAATCCAAAGGAGAAGAAGCAAGGAGGATGTGGACCATCGAGAAAAATAGGGGAAATTCTGTTAAAGCAAAGCTTATTTGATGGAATGGATAATGTCTCTCAAAGAGTTATTTAATGTAATTAATTTGCCATATGCATACATATAGAGAATTTAGGGGTTGTTGAGGAAATCAAGGAGAGGATTGATCGAATCCTTTCAGTGATCCAATCCAATATTCCTGTAATTATGAACTTGTGTGTTCTATATATATATATATATATATCGTGAGATAGTAATAGATATAAGGAGCGTAGAATAGAGATCGTGTAACAGAGATAGATACAACGTAGCCGAGAGGGAGGTTGTACTAAGGCTAAAATGCCTTAGCCTGTAGCTAAATTCTATGTATAATATAATACATGTATGTTTGTGGGTTTCCACGTGCCTGTATATTTCAGTTATGTTGTAGATATCCGTGAATGGTTTAAATCCATTTATAAGTGTCTTGATTGACCATCGACCAATGAAAGGATCAATGGCAATCCAAATTATCATAGTTAATTGTTGCCCAAGTGTTGTGCACATCATAACAGAGGATGGCAAAGACTATGGCAGAACTGTGTTTAACACAGAAATCCATCAAAAGATAAGCGATATTAAGTTAAGGAGGAAGCAAATGAAAAAACAGAGGAACATTTAGATCTCGAATATCAACGTTTCGGATCCAATCGCAGAGGAGCGATGATCTCATATCACATCGGCGGAATCCTTATGGCGATTTCAGAGTGGCTCTTTGAATCAGTGCGATCGCGATCACACGATTAAGTGTGAACCATCGGATCGAGATTCGGATCGATGGTTGTGATCTAATCGTTGATTGTTAATCGCAGAGGTCAAGCGTAGAGGGCAGTGAAATGTCGATGGGTGAAATGTCGATACGCCGACAACGATAAGCACCAATCAGCGATCAGAGATTGGAGTGATCGCTTATCAGAGGTCGGAGGAGTGGCACAGCGAAACGCAATTAAAGAGACAGAACCACCGATATTTATAGAGGCGGGCTTATAATATTTGAGATCCGGTCCAAGGGTTCCAGTGGGGATTTTCCTTTGTATTTCCCTTGTTTCGTGTATTTTCGATAATTGTATGGTTTTGGGGTTTTTAAAGAAAAATTCGAAAGAATGTGTGGTCCATGGTTTTAAGGCCAAAGCGATAGTTAAATGCTTCCGATAAGGGTTTGTGGGCCCTGATAAACTTAAGTGGATCTGGTTTTGGGGTTTTAAAGGCTTAAGGCCTTATGAAATGCTAATAAGTAATGGGTTCATAACCCATAGGTCTCAGGATCGATTATTTGTACATGAAAGGGGATTTTGCCTAACCTCAAGATCTCTTTTCATCAAGTGGGATCATAGCAGGGAAAATTTTCCTTCGAGAAGGAAGAAGGGAAAGGAGGTACAATTGTTTAAAGCTAGAGATTTTATGGTCTTACTTTTGTGCAGAGAATAGCAACATAAGGTGAGAAGACTTGCAGCAACCTAGAGCAAGGTGTGCTCAATTGGTTCCAGAGAAGAGAAACAGAAGGATGCCAAAAGACTAAGCTCAGAGGAGAAAGTTTGGTGAGGTATCATGTAGCAGAAGAAGATTGTTACTATAGAGGTTGGGTGCATCTCACAGAAGATCGTGAAGGCAGTTCCACTAAATAAGTGACGTGGGTAGAATTGCTAAGGATAAGGAGAAGCATATGACCAGGAGGTCATAAATTTTTGTGCCTTAGGATTCTGATGCAGGAGCATCCAGCACTCCTCATTAATATGGAATCCAAAGTGGAGGAAGCAAGGAGGACGTGGACCATCAAGAAAAACAGGGGAAATTTTATTAAAGCAAAGCTTAATTGATGGAATGGATAAAATCTCTAGAAGACTTATTTAATGTAATTAATCTGCCATATGTATGCGTATAGAGAATTTAGGGGTTGTTGAGGAAATCAAGGAGAGGATTGATCAGATCCTTTTCGTGATCTGATCCAATATTCCTGTAACGATGAACCTGTGTACTATATTATATATATATATATATATATATATATATATATCAGGAGACAGTAATAGATATAGGGAGCGTAGAATAGAAAACATGTAATAGAGATAGATACAATGTAGCCGAGAGGGAGGTTGTACTAAGGCTGAAATGCCTTAACTTGTAGCTAAATTCTGTGTATAATATAATACATGTATGTTTGTGGATTTCCGTGTTCCTGTATATTTCAGTTATGCTGTAGATATCCGTGAATGGTTTAAATCTGTTTATAAGTGTCTTCATAACCCATCCACCAATGAAAGGATCGATGGAAATCCAAATTATCATAGTTAATTGTTGTGTGAGTGTTGTGCGCGTCATAAAAAAGAATGGCAGAGATATGGCAGAACTATGTTTAACATAGAAATCCATCAAAAAATAAGCGAGATTAAGTTAAGGAGGAAGCGGGCGAGAAAACACAAGAGCCGTTAGATCTGGAAGATCAATGGTCTGGATCCAATCACAGAGGAGTAGAGATCTCATATTGCATCGATGAAATCCTTATGGCGATTTCAGAACGGCCCTTTGAATCAGTGTGATCACAATCACGCGATTAAGTGTGGACAGTCGGATCGAGATTCAGATCGATTGTCGTGATCTAATCGTTGATCGCTAATTGTAGAGGTCAAGCGTAGAGGGCAATGAAATGCCAATGGGCGAAATGCCGATACACCGACAACAATAAGCTCCGATCGACGATTGGAGATTAGAGTGATTGCTTATCAGAGGTCAGAGGAGTGGTGCAGCGAAACTCGATTAAAGAGACAGAACCGCTGATACTTATAGAGTCGGGCTTATAATATTTAAAATCCAGGCCAAGGGTTCCGATAGGGATTTTCCTTTGTATTTCCCTTGTTCTGTGTATTTCCGATAATTGTATGGTTTCGAGGTTTTTAAAGAAAAATCTGAAAGAATGTTTGATCCATGGTTTTAAGGCCAAAGTGATAGTTAAATGCTTCCGATAAGGGTTTGTGGGCCCTGATAAACTTAAGTGGATCCGGTTTTGGGGTTTTAAAGGCTTAAGGCCTTATTAAACGCTTCCGATAAGTAATGGGCTCATAACCCATAGGTCCTAGGATTGATTACTTGTAAAGGGACGGGGATTTTGCCTAACCTCAAGATCTCTTTTTATCAGCTACCAGGACAGAGTGAATGGAAAAGAGAAACTACCAGATTGGGAACAACTGTGGTCAGATATGATGTAAGAGGAGATCAAGAGGAGCACCAGAGATGGTTCTTCATCCAAGGAGGATGAAGAAAATCTAGCCTTTTCCAGTAAGGCAAGGAAAGGGAAGGACAAGGATTCTCATTCCAAATCGAGTTCTTCCCATGGTGAGAAGAAGATTGACAAACCTAAAGTGAAATGCTTTAATTTTCATGAGGTGAGCCATTATGAAACTAATTTTCCATTGAAGAAATCCAAGAAGGGATCCTCGGAAGGATCTGAAGGTGAGGCATTGGCCTATCAGTTCAAATTGGATTTTACCCTCATTTCATGCATGGTTCATTGATGACGGGTTGTGGTTGGTTCCTTGACAATGGAGCCTCTTTCCACATGATTGACGATAAGAGTTTGTTCAGTACCTTGGAGGAGAAATACCCCCAGATGCGCATAGAGATGGGCGATGATGGTGTTAGCGCTTGGAATTCACCTAGGCTGAAATAGACAAACTCTCAAGGCTACATCAAACCATTTCACCTCGTAGCTAGCCCTACGAGGTATGAGAAGGCTCTCTCGGGTCAAAACTCGATAGATTTTGTCAATAGGATGAGTTGACCAATTAGGAACAAGGATTTTAGGCTAGTAAACTGATAAGGGGGATTGATTTAAAGATTTTTGGTTTTTTGGTGGCAATTGGAAGGAGTGCAATTCAGGGTGCGGGGATTGAGCACAGTTTTTGCAGGGGGATCTTTGGGGCAAGGTAGGAGTGAGCGCTGATGCCTTAATCTGAGATGGATGATCAGGGATGATAGAAAAGGAGCTAAAGAGGGAAAACAACCATTTGAGTCCTCTCTAAACAGTAGAAAACATAAATTTTGAACAAACTAAAAAGCTGAGCATGTCAAAGCATG
>APFE031443245.1:0-17452 GCA_000404065.3 Pinus taeda
TGCGCAGTGATCGGTGGAGGGGCAAAAGCTCACATGGAAGGTGCAACTTTGGTGCCTTGGTTAAATGTCGGAGGAGAAACAACAAGGAGCTTTGATTGTGCTTCTAACCCCGTTACAATAAAATGTTGTAATCCTGACCGCATTGTTATCACGTGTATGCTTTTTGAAAGGTTTTATAAATGCGGGGTGGCCGTGGGAAAGCCTGATGATGAATTAGCTGATGAATTCGCTGTAGTTGGTGTGGATTGTAATAATAGGGTTGAGTTTATGAAATTATGCACGTTCCTTTCGTGTATAGCAAAGAACAGTTCAGGTTCATTTAGATCCTATGACAGTAATAATAAGGCCCATGTTCGTGGGTGGAAGGAGTCCGTCCGACATTATGTAGAAAGCGGGTTTCCACCGGTATACGAACTCAAATTCCAGCCTGCAATCGTCAATGGTACCTAAGTCTAACTTCATTTTAAGCTTACATTCACGTTATTCTCGCTTTGTTATCTTCTGGTTTATCTCCGGTCTCTCGGCCAACTTTATCATTCCTTCCTTGTAATTTGACATTATTGAAAAATTTGTAATTTTTTTGGTGAAAATATATTGTGAATGGCTAATAATTGAAGGGTAAGTTTAGAGTTTTCCTTACAGTAAAGAAATTTTGCTTGGACACAAAACTTATGGAATCAAATTTCTTCACTTAATTATTGGATCACATTTTCAAAATTTTACTAGCTCAGGCTTGAAATTCAAGATCTAGAAGTATTTGACACAGAAAAAATTTAACTCCTTACAAATCACTAGTAAATAATTTCAAATGACTTGATTTTTTTTTAAATAACTATAATAAATTAATCTCAATTGGTAATAATTGAAGTGGTTCACTGTACCAATATGGTGTAAGAAGGTAAGCAGCCTGTTTCCGCACAATCCATTTTTATAGCTCTAAATAATATATATACATATCTTGCAGGTATTGAATTCTTCAAAAAGCACGTTGGAATGATGGAGGATGCCACGGACCATCGCCAGCCAAGTGTATTTGAATTTGTATTTCCTGCAATGATAAATGAAGCTAAAAGCTTATGCTTGGATTTGGCTTATGAATTGCCATTCATCAAACAAATCATTAAGAAGCGGGAGGCTAAGATTAAAAGGTTGGTTAAATTCTGATAATGATGCTCTTTTGTCCAGCCTTTCGTCATTATTAATTAACTTGACCATCGTGATGGTGTTTCGATCAGGATTCCTACTGATCTTCTCTATACGGTTCCAACAATATTCTTGTATTATTTGGAAGGCCTGCAAGAAATAGTAGAGTGGCACAAAATCATCAAGCTTCAATCCAAGGATGGATCATTCATCAGCTCGCCCGCATCTACCGCTGTTGTATTCATGAGTACAGGGAACACCAAGTGCTTGGAATTCTTGAACTTCGTTTTAATGAAATTTGGAAATCATGGTACCAACATAACAATTTGATTTCATGAAGGTCCTGTTTTAATTTCGTTTATGAAAAAAATTAAATTAAAAAGAATATTAACAACGAAGAATTTGTTATTGTAGCGCCGTGTCACTATCCAATTGATCTACTTGAACGTCTGTGGGCCGTTGATACTGTTCAACGACTCGGTATCGATTGCTATTTCAAAGAAGAGATCAAAGAGGCATTGGATTATATTTAGTTTCACTTTCCCTTGACATCTTTGCCCCAGCTCTCTGTCTGTTTGTATAGTCGAATAGGCATTGGCAATGGCATCCCCTGTATCTTCTTGCCCCAAAAACCCTTCTAAAACTAAAATCTGGACTGCAAGGTCGGAACTCTTCGTGGTGCGATATAAAGTAGTCGGGGAGAATTAGCATAGCATATCTGACATAGAAGTGGAAGACACATATAATTTCAGAGAAATGGCAAAGGAGGGAGAAAAGGAGCAAGTAAAGCTGCTAGGTGTGACTCTGAGTCCTTTCGTGGTGGGGGTTTGCATTGCTCTTGCTCTTAAAGTTGTCGATTATGAGTTCATCCAAGAGAATTTCATGCACCCTAAGAGTGAGCTTCTGCTGAAATCAAACCTTGTTCACAAGAAAGTTACATTGCTTATCCACAATGGAAACCCTGTTTGTGAATCCATGATTATTGTGCAATACATCGAGGAGGCATGGGGCAATAAAGAACCAAATCTTATGCCCAAAGATCCATATGACCGAGCCATTGCTCGCTTTTGCGTTGCTTTTGTCGACAACAAGGTAATTTAATTAATTCATTAATAATCGCCTGCATTCATATCTCATCAACCCTTTCTTTGTCTGGAATTTGTGTCTTCGAAAGTTCCAATTATGTTTTTTCTATTCTGTAACCAATATACTTGTGGTTTCAATGTGTGAGTTCAGGTTTTTCCATCTATGCGAGCAGCTTTCTTTGCTCAAGGCGAGAAACTACAGAAAGAAGTGGAAGTTACCGTTATAAATTTTCTTTTGATAGAGGAAGCTCTACGAACCAACGACTGCTTTGCAGGAAAACCATATTTTGGAGGGGATGAGATCGGCTTGATTGTCATCGCCTTGGGTAGTTTTTCGGCATTTATCACAGGCGTGGAGAAGGCTACCGACAACGTTTTAATAGATGCAGAGAAAATGTCATTGTTGAGCGCACCGCTGAATCGATTCTGTCAATTCGATATAGTGAAAGAAGCGATGCCAGATCCGACGGAATATATATCTGTTAGGAGAGCCATGATGATGTCACCACCTACTACTAATTAGGGAAAACCATGCTGGCCTCATAAACTGAGGACAGACAAAGAGATTATATTTAAGATGAGTGCTATTCGTAGCCTTTGTCTTTTTATTCAACCCGTCTTTGAAGTAGAGGTGTTTTATGTTAATTAGTGTGAATAATGTTTTGGTGAATCTCGCCGGTACTATAATTAGCATTGCTCTGTTCAATGTACATTATTTATTTGCAACGTTTTTTTGATTAATCTCTCCGATATTGTCGCTCGCATCGGCCTGTTCAATATGCGCTTATTACGAATGTAGTAGAAAACATCATGAAATGCAAGTGTTTATATAGAATGTAATAGTAACCGGAATGAAATGCAATTAATTTTGTGGAAAGATCGTCTATAGCTGCCATAATGTGTAGCATCAAATTGGGAGAATAAACTTATATGGGACCTTGTTGCATTTTGAAAAAAATCAAGAATGTAAAAGGCATCCAGTCGGATTTGAAAACAGTCCGAAATCTGGGGTTCAAATTATGTGCTTGGTTCAATGTCTTGAGTCATCATCAATCACAAGATTGGGTAAAATGTCACCTTGAGCTCTTTATCAATTTCTCCGTGACTTTCCAGATATATCGACTTTGCGGATTTACCGAATGTGTAAGATTAATTTTACAGTTTCGTTGGATTTCATTGAAAAAAATTCTGGATATTCGACTTTGCGGATTTTCCCAGAACTGGATTTCGAACAGATGGATTGACTAAGCTTGGGAGTTTAGTGAAGCTGAAGAAATGGCATCCCTTGTATCCTCCTGCCCCTAAAACCCTTCTGAAACTGAAATCTGGACTGCAAGGTCGGAACTCTTCCTAGTGCGATATAAAGTAGTCGGGGAGAATTAGCATAGCATACCTGACATAGAAGAGGAAGACACATATAATTTCAGAGAAATGGCAAAGGAGGGATAAAAGGAGCAAGTAAAGCTGCTAGGTGTGACTCTGAGTCCTTTCATGGTGTGGGTTTGCATTGCTCTTGCTCTTAAAGGTGTCGATTATGAGTTCATCCAAGAGAATTTCATGCACCCTAAGAGTGAGCTTCTGCTGAAATCAAACCCTGTTCACAAGAAAGTTCCAGTGCTTATCCACAATGGAAACCCTGTTTGTGAATCCATGATTATTGTGCAATACATCGAGGAGGCATGGGGCAATAAAGAACCAAATCTTATGCCCAAAGATCCATATGACCGAGCCATTGCTCGCTTTTGGGCTGCTTTTGTTGACGACAAGGTAATTTAATTAATTCGTTAATAATCGCCTGCATTCATATCTCATCAACCCTTTCTTTGTCTGGAATTTGTGTCTTCGAAAGTTCGAATTATGTTTTTTCTATTCTGTAACCAATATACTTGTGGTTGCAATGAGTGAGTTCAGGTCTTTCCATCTATGCGAGAAGCTTTCTTTGCGCAAGGCAAGCAGCTACACAAAGAAGTGGAAGTTACCGTTACAAATTTTCTTTTGATAGAGGAAGCTCTACGAACCAACGACTGCTTTGCAGGAAAACCATATTTTGGAGGGGATGAGATCGGCTTGATTGTCATCGCCTTGGGTAGTTTGTCGGCGTTTATCACAGGCGCGGAGAAGGCTACCGACAACATTTTAATAGATGCAGAGAAAATGTCGTTGTTGAGCGCATCGTTGAATTGATTCTGTCAATTCGATGTAGTGAAAGAAGCGATGCCAGATCCGGAAGAAATATATATCTGTTAGAAGAGCCATGATGATGTCACCACCTACTACTAATTAGGGAAAACCATGCTGGCCTCATAAACTGAGGATAGACAAAGAGATTATATTTAAGATGAGTGCTATTCGTAGCCTTTGTCTTTTTATTCAACCCGTCTTTGAAGTAGAGGTGTTTTATGTTAATTAGTGTGAATAATGTTTTGGTGAATCTCGCCGGTACTATAATTAGCATTGCTCTGTTCAATGTACATTATTTATTTGCAACGTTTTTTTGATTAATCTCTCTGATATTGTCGCTGGCATCGGCCTGTTCAGTATGCGCTGATTACGAATGTAGTAGAAAACATCATGAAATGCAAGTGTTTCTATAGAATGTAATAGTAACGGGAATGAAATGCAATTAATTTTGTGGAAAGATCATCTATAGCTGCCATAATGTGTAGCATCAAATTGGGAGAATAAACTTATATGGGACCTTGTTGCATTTTGAAAAAAATCAAGAATGTAAAAGGCATCCGGTCGGATTTGAAAACAGTCTGAAATTTGGGGTTCAAATTATGTGGTTGGTTCAATGTCTTGAGTCATCATAAATCACACGATTGGGTAAAATGTCACCTTGAGCACTTTATAAATTTCTCCGTGACTTTCCAGATATATCGACTTTACGGATTTACCGAATGTGTAAGATTAATTTTACAGTTTGGTTGGATTTCATTAAAAAAAATTTGGATATTCGACTTTGCGGATTTTCCCAGAACTGGATTTCGAACAGATGGATTGACTAAGCTTGGGAGTTTAGTGAAGCTGAAGAATGTTCCCTTATGGGAACTTTTTATGGCAGTCATTCCTGGATCATTGCTTGCATCCATGATTTTTGTAGACCACAGTGCTGCTTCCATTTTGATACAAGTAATCCTTCTGGCATCCCCAATTTACTTTTTTAGTTTCATCGAGCAGAGGTTACTATTATTGCCATTAACTTTCTAGAATTTATTAGGGTGCCATTATTGGCATCTCTTTCTCTTCCACTTGCCTCTGCTACAAAGCCATTTGATATACCAGTTGTGCCAATATGGGCATAAACGAGAGGTGATACAATTTATTACCAAACTTTCCAGGTGCAAGTGGGATATGTGGTAAATCCCTGTGTAGTACCATTGCTTTTATTTGTGGAATGAACATTTCACAACATCTATCCAACCATTTACACTTACAATCGAACTATCTATGCTTACAAATGAAAGTAAGCATAACCATGCTCCATATTAACCATAGCTTCCACTTGCATGACCTTCATAACCATCAGCATACCCATAATTACCTGATTCAACACCATAGCTACCCTTCATAACCATCAGCATACCCATAATCATCTAATTCAGTACCACAGCTACCCTTCATAACCATCAGCATACCCATAATCACCCGATTTAGCACCATAGCTGCCCTTCCTGAAAAACCATGGCAAGAAGTTTAAGAATCTTGCATGTAGTTCTTAGCCTTTGCTTTCTTGTTAGCTTAAGTGGTACCAAAGCATATGTCCCTCAGTCTCCTTGGATACAAAGTGGGAAAATTAAAGACGTTATTCTCTTTGGAAAGCAGATGGATACTATTAGATACAATAGTGTACTTGATGCTTGTGCATTGAAGAAAGATCTTTCAGAACTCAATACAAATAGTCTCCTTTTCACGCATTCAATGCCAGTAATTTGCATGTCAGTTCATCTATAAATTTGATACATACAATCAGGTGCGTTATGGACCACATATTTCGCTTGTCTTGAAAGGCCTTACATGCACTTTCCCTGGAGGCACGAAGGTGGGAGTTGTGGGGTGGACAGGAAGTGGCAAATCTACTCTTATTCAATCCATTTTTCGCATTGTGGAAACAACAACGGGCATAATTGTCATCGATGGAGTCGACATCTCATCCATAGGCCTCCATGACCTAAGATCAAAATTAAGCATTATTCCCCAAGAACCAATGATGTTTGAAGGCACTATAAGAAGTAATTTGGATCCTCTCGAAGATTGCTTGGATGATGAGATTTGGGAGGTTAGTTCTGCTTCATATTCTATACGCATTAGTATCAATTTTAGCGCCAATTATTCTTGCCTCGAAGAATATAGATATTTCCCTGAGGATCTTGTTGTAAGTTTATTGTTTATTAATCTACTTCGATTTTGCTTGTGCTTTCAGGCTTTAGACAAGTGCCAACTTGGTGGGATTGTACGAGCAAAAGAAAAGAAACTTTATTCCTTGACGAGGCAACTGCCTTAGTTGACACTGCAATTGATGGACTTATTCAGCAAATAATTCACCACCGATTTTCTACCTCAACAGTAATTACTATAGCACATCGGATTCCATCTGTTATTGAGAGTGATATGGTTCTCCTATTAAAGGATGATATAACATTTATAAGTTGTTTATTTTCTAGTGTTTTGTTACAGTTACTATTTTTTTGGACACATTTCATTTTTTACTTACTTTGTATTTGTTTTGAATCAGGACAAATTGTTGAGTATGACACTCCATCCAAACTACTCAGCAACAAATTTTCTGCATTTGCAAAACTTGTTTCAGAGTACTCCATCCAATAGATATCTTAACTAGAGCTTTGGACATTAGTCATATTGGGTTTACAATAGAATGGAGAAAAATATTCATTTCCCTAAAACTCAAGCTGGATAAATGCACAATATAGAGATACAATATAGTAGACTATGAGCTACCATGTAAGCTCATTATTTTATGATAATATTCTATATTTAGGTGAGAAGAGTTCAATAACTCTTATTAGTGACTTTGACTTACTTTGACAGTTATGATTTTTCACTTGTTATATACAAATGGAGTTTACCCTTTTTCCTGTGTAGCTTTTGTCACTTCAACAAGGTAATCAAGGTAATATTGGAGAACTCCAGACAACTTGGATTTGTACAGGCAGTGCAGTTGGATGTAAGGTGCCTCTAACTAATTTGTCTTTTTTTTCTGCTTTGTTTCTATTATTTTGAGTTTCACATTTGCTTTTTTTGTTTCTATTTTAGTTTTGACCTCTATATGTAGTAATACTATGCCAATTCACATCAACATTTTATTCTCATTTCTACTAAACAAGCTATGTTATACTTGTCAAGGTTCATATGTCTTGTTATTTTAGGTCTTAATAATAAGTGTTGGCTAATTGTTAATGTGTTTTTTCCTTCCTGCAATGAACCTACTCAATTTTATTCATAATATTTTGCAGTTATAAACTTTTAAAGTTACCTAATATTTCAATGAGTAAGAATTTGAGAATTCTACTATCTAACCATCAAATATGCCGAAAAGAGGGAAAAAATATAAGAAAAAATGAGAGATGTACAAAATAGACATAGGCTTTTTGTTCTTTAAAAGCAATTTATTTTTTATTTAATTATTTTTTTCAATTTTTTTTTGTGTCATTTTTTCTTTTGAATAATGATGAAAATATTGGTTTGAGTGGTTGTTATAACTAATATTCGGTTTAACAAGTTTTGTTTTGTTTTGTTTTGTTTTTTTTTTTTTTTTTGTTTTTTTGTTTTGTTTTTTTTTTTTTTTTTAAATTAAAATTTTCAATATAAAAACAGATATTCTACATCAACTTCAAAAAATCTTATAATTCACTTTGTTGAGGTAAATTTTCATTTTTATTAGAGTTAAAACTTCACTTTAGCTATGGGAGGAACTTGCACACATTTTTTTGGCACAAAAATTAAATATGTTCTTTTTAAAAGTTTCATACTCCATTAAATGTTTCAAATTCACTATGATAAAAGTTCAACACTCACTGACAAAAGTATAAAGTGTCTTTTTTAAATGAAAAGTATAAATTGTCTTGTTTAAATGAAAAGTTTAGAATGCATGTGATTGATTATAAGAGTGATTATAAGAGTGGCTCTTAAATTAAAATTGAAACTTTGAAAACAATAAAGTGTCTTCTTTAAATGAAAAGTATAAATTGTCTTGTTTAAATGAAAAGTTGTGTCTTGTTTAAATGAAAAGTTTAGAATGCACGTGATTGATTATAAGAGTGGCTCTCAAATTAAAATTGAAAGTTTGAAAACAATTCCATGAAAGTACAAGGAGTTATCTCCTTTGTATGAAAGTATAGGGAGTTATCTCCTTAGTTTAATGTTCTTTCCATGCCAATTAAAATGTAATGAGGGATCATTCCAAACTTTCTATAGAATTCATACTATGTTTTCTCCCACATTTAAAACTTTCTCATCATTACTAAGCGTTCAAGTTTTAGTGGAGTGAAATTTGGAGCTTAAGACCATTAAAAGATCAAAAGTGTTAAAATTGGCAACTAGGGCCAAATTCCACCTTCGGACAATTTATTTGATGGAGATGATGATTGCATTAAATTTCACTTTATGAGAGAGAAGATAATTGTTGGGAATACTTTTTGTAACCTAATTGTTGGCCATACTTTCTATAAAATAATCTAATAAAAATAATAAATAATTTTCTCAAAACCGCTATTGTTGATCGTTTTTATTGCAAATTCAATTGCTTGCCAATGTTAAATGCTTACAAAATGGAAAAAAGTATAGGTATAATGAAAATGATGAGTGCATTTTTATCACATAATTTGCTAACTAAAACCAGAGAACCATGTTTAAAATTTAAAAGTGATAGATTGTAAAGGAAATAAATAGAACATAATCCCGATTGTAACAGATTCGCTGTAAGTTTTTGTCCGTGGAATATTTATTTGCATAATGAAAAAGGCAATATGGGAGATTCCAATTACGTTCCAAGTCATTTTTTAAAATGTGGATGTGACAAAAGGTTGTTGTGGAAGGTGTTGTTTGTATATGGGAAATTTCTTGATCATTGTGTATAATCCTAATGTTGATAGATATGTCTACTAAGTGGTTCCAGTTAATGGGGCATTGATTTGAGCGTTCAATATACTTTTATTCTTTATCAAAGTATTCTTTTGTTGTATTTGTGTTCTTCAATTTATGCCTTACGGCGTTTCCTTTGCAACATCTGGTGCAAATGCTAGTTAGTATTATGTTAGGTTCTTCTTCTCTTATTTCATACCTGATTATACTTGTTTTGTCTAACAAATAAAATAAAAAATACAATAAAATGAATTTAATATTAATCACTGTTTGAACCAAACAAATTTGGTTCATGGTATTTTTTCTTTATCAAAACAAATATCACCAGTATATCATTTCAAATTATATGATTTTAATCTACATAAAAAGTCATATAAATCTAATTTTTGAATTACATTTAAAATTATATGATTTTTAATCTACATAAAAACTCACATAAATCTAACTCTTGAATTATACTGATTAAAAATGTATTCACTTAATACTTTGATTCAAATTTTATTTAAATATATTAAAAAAAAGTGTATTTTTAGGAAGTTAAAATTTTATTAAAAGAAAAATATTTACAAAATCTTTTTTAATAAGAGAATATTTTAAAGATTTTCATATTAAAAAACTTAAATTTGTAGGTAAGACATTTTGTTATGCTATTTTTTATTCACTTTATTTTTCTTGTATTTTAATAAAATATTTTTTATTCATTTATCTTAGAATAATAAATAAAGTAATTTTTCTATCAAAAGTTTAGTATATTTAATGAAAATCTGATTGTTCAAGTGAAAATCTATTGATATTTAAGATTTCAATGCAAAGACATTAATTTCATTTTTCAATAAAATAATTTCAGGTGCTAATATTTTTATTTTTCTTGGCATTTAAAATTTATAAACTAAAACTTAAAAATTTATTTTGAAATTTAGATATATATCTTTTCCATTCCATTAAAATAATTATATGAATGAGAAATTTGAGGATACTACATTTTTAGAGACAAAGATAAAATAGTCTCAAGAGGGTTATTTTATTTGGTTAAGCAACAGATTTAGATGGTTTCCAATTTTTTTTTTGGAAAACTAAAAAACCTCAAGTGAATTTTAAAATTATTTAGTATCATTTTCAAAATTCATTCTAATATTTTCATAACATGATTATTTAAAAATAAAGTGTTTAGAAACCTGTATCATTGATTCCAATTTAGTTTAAATTTTGTTAAATAATGACAATAACTATTAAATAAATTTTAGCACTATTGCATTAGATGATACTTGTTATATTTGAAAAACATTGGTGTATAATGTCATGGGTGAGGAATAATTTTAATGTATATGATAGGCTTGACTTATTTCTAAAATTTTTTTTGGAAAATGATAATACTTTTTAAATATAATTTTTTATTTCTCACCATTGTATTATATGGTACTTATTGTATTTAAAGATTTCCATAATTCCATGAAAGAGGGACCCTTATAATTCTAGAAGAATGATCTTTTGAATCTATATAGTACGTTTCCAATGAGTTATAATTTTCTATTCCATATTATTGTTGCACTATATATTAATGTGTTTTTCTATCAAAATACCAAGCATATTCTCATTAAATTACTGATATCCCTAATAATATGTAATGGTATTAATATTTTAGAAATATCATTTAAACATACTTCTGATGCATGCTGGAATAAAACAATGTTTTAACCATGTTTAAAGTCTAAAAAAATTCAATCTTCTACACAAGGATCCAAAAAATTCTAAAATAATTCATGAAAAGCTTTTAGAAAAAAATGAAGATAATAAAAATCTAAAATAATTCATGAAAAGCCTTTAGAAAAAATGAAGATAGTATTGTTGAACCCTTTTTGAGATTGAATAGCATCATTTGAAAAGAAAAGTAATATCATCTTGCAACAAAATTTGTCTTATAATCTCTTTGGTTTATTGTTTAGACGTGCTTAAATGTTGAAAGGGTTGAATGTTCGGATCAAAAGTTCATAAAATCTCTAAAATGTTTATCAAAAACTCATCTCAAACTTTACTATTTCAACCTCACCATTGAAAAGAACTATTATTACATTAAAGATTATTTTGGATATACATAATATAAAATGTAAACTTAAATAAAAAGATTTAACATAACCACTATGCTTACTACTTACTGCCCCATCATGTTAATAAAAATAAGAAAATTTTAGTGAAAAATATATACTTCAATTTTCAATAAATTAAATTCTATTTCCAAAAGAGCCTTATCTTAAAATCAAGATTCATGTTAAAAAATAATTTATCAACTTATTCCATTTCCAAAACAAAATTATATTAAAATTAAAATTCACATTTAATAAACTATATTAATGTATCATCATTAATAAATTTATATAATGTAATCAATGACATTGAAATTTAATTAAAATAGATCTTATACGAAAAAAATATACAGAACAAAGTCAATCAATCATCGCTACTATTAGCATATTAGCGAATTGAATCATACTAACAATTTTTGAACTGTTCCTCCATTTTCCTCAAATATTTCTGGTAATTCTTGCAAAATTCTCTTTATATGTCACCAATACATTTCTGTTAACTTTATAACATAGGACGGAGCTCCAACTGTGGTTTGAAGTAAATGAATATGATATCCAAAACTACAGGAATTCAAGTTGCCACTTCGTTTCGTAAGCCAAAACCTATAGAAGAATACTTCCGAAAATTTATTATTTTATTGGAAGAACATGGCAGTTCATACACGCGGTGAGAGAAGGAAGTAATATGATTTATTTGTGGATAAGCACAAGCGCATTTCGAATTGAAATAATATTCCAAAATTCAAGCAAACGAAATTGAAAAACCAATCTGATTAACTGTCGGCAACTCTACAGTTGGCGTGGACTCCTCCCTGGCTACCAGTCAATACGCTAATCTCTCCCATTTTTATCATTGCGGCAGCAAACTTTTTCTGCCACGCTACCAGGTTATAAGAGCCCGAGTTTCCAAAGACGCTGGATTTGGTGTTTTGATTTGTAAGCAAAGTTGCATCGGATGTAAACAGACCTTGGTTAGCTATAACGTCGTTGTAATACAAGTTGTCTAGGATGAATGGCGTTTGAGGATCCATGACCACGGTCGTGTTGGCGTTGTTGGGGCTGCCTTGGGGACACCTTTGCTTCAGTATCTGAGCATACAACGGGTCAAGCGACGGGTCTGTGGCATTCGTGCCGTTGAAATTGTAGAGCCTGCTGACGAATGAAGTACAATGAGATACACCAATTGTGTGTGCTCCTGCATTCGCCCAAACAACACAAACATGATTATACTCGAGATATGGTTGTGCTCAACCATTATTGTAGTCAACAAGCATCGACACATTGATGATTTGCAGGTCTGAGAATACACCTGACAATGTAACCATCTCGTCCTGGGATAGACCTTTGGTTGCAAATATCTGAGTTAGCTGGGTTACGTTGAAGGTAGGTGGAGGCAGATTTCCCGGAATATTGGAAGCTAGTGAAATATTTCCATCCTTCCTTCCAGCCGGAACATCCCACCAGAGGGGATATCCAATGGGCGATGCCTGCAATCAGTTATAATGCATTATTAGAAAACATTGAGCACTGCTGTCGTGCTATGCTAAACTTAATTTAGTGGTTGTTATATATATGAAGTTTAAGAAGAATACCAGCAATGCACTGTCTCTAGCCGCAAATGCGACAATGTCTGCACAGGAGACCTTCTTTGGGCAGATCTTCTCTAATAGTGATTTGGCGTTGTCAATCACGTCGAATCCTCCGAGACTCGGATTGTTAGCCGGAGAGTCTTTCTCGGCTACGAACTGGCCGGCTATGGAGTCGATAAGAACGGAACCATCGCATCCCTGAATGTGAAGAAGCTCCAATTCAGTATTTCAAAAGCATTTACATTGTAATAGCTCAGAGGAGTACATTATAAAAAGTAACTCAGATACCGACCCTGACAAAACAATCGTGGAAATGCAAACGTATAAGCTTAGCGGCTATTTCAGGAGAGCTATGGAATGCGCTGCTAACCACCGCAAACACAATGGGTTCCGCCGCTGGACAAATATATTTGTAATAGCCCACTGCAAGGTTGTCGCTTACTGCAGCCCTAGCAAAGGCACAGAATACTACGGTAAATAGTGCAGCCTTACGGAACAGAGCCTCCGCCATTTCACCTCCCTAAACACTGACATCATGAGAACACCAGAAAATGAAGTTATTTCAATCATTAGTTTTCTTACAATTATAGAACCCATAAACCTCAATCAACAAAGCCTGAAAGATTATCTATGGGCGCGGATGTTCTATAACCTTGGATGACACCAGGGAGTTGATCCTTCCCTGAGCTAGTAACTGAAATCCTGAGATGGGAGATAACAGGAGTCAAGTTCGTTACGGAATACCTGAGAATCATGTATGTGATGCTAGGTATTTATAGATTTATATACAGTATTTGGTTCCATGAATCATGTCAGTTCTGTTCAAATTGTATATATTCGAAAACCTACTAGGCTTTTCTCACGATAACTGAGTCGGGTTGTCCTGTCTCTGACAAAAATTTAAAAACTAAAACCTCTACTTTCTATCAAAATATATAATACTATAGCTTTATATCAAAGATATAACGTGGCGACGTGTATTCTCTAATTCTTTTGAAAGATACGCCAGAGACTCTTATCCCCCTTCTTTCATCGAAATTAAATATACATTCAGGATGGCCACACGAAGGCTTCTAAGTTGTTGGGTTGTCCCATATCTAATATGGCTTTCCTTAGCACTAAAGCCATCTCATTTGCAAATTTTGAAAAAAGGAGCACCAGACTTTTTCTTCAGAGAGATAACGTGGCGGCGTGGTTTCTATCATTCTTTTTGAAGGAACATTCGAAAGCTTTTAACTTGTAAATATGTTTGATTGTCTTAGGTTTGGTAGATTTAGGGCTGCAATAAATTGTATACGTAACATTGTTATAGCGTGTGATTAGCTTGAAATGTTTATCCAAAGCTGTTAAATTTCGGGCACTAATTTCAAAAGCCATCGTATATACTAAATATACAGTGAAATGTCCCATTTCTCGACACCTTCCTATTTAATGATATAAATTGTTCGGATTGAACACCCAACTCAGGACTTGCTACGCTGCGCCGTGTTATCAGCCAGTGCCGTCGCCACGTTTTATTTAGTATTCAAGATATTACAATTTGTGGCCGGGCATGTATTGCCTATAGCATAAAAAGTGGAGAACAATTGAACGGATCACGCTGCTACTAAGTCAAAGCTCCATGCTCGAGTGCGCTAGCTGCTCGATTTTATCGATTATTGACTTAACAACCATGTAGGCTGCTCACTATAACAAGGCTGGAAGGCGGCTAGATAATTGTTATATGTAGATGTATTACTTGTTGGGTATTTTTCTCTGTTTGCAGTGGGAAAATACCAAAATCACAAAAATAAAACACAGAGTCAATGCTCTGTTTCCTTTGCTCCAGGATCTTTTACACAGAGAAGTCTTTTAAAATTAATTACAGAGCACAGAGTATTTCACTACCATAAAATGATTTCTATTCATTAAACAAAAGACTGAGACATATTCATCCTCTTTTACTCAGAGGGATTCACCAAAACATTTACACAAAAGTTACTCTGCCTCCTATGAAATTTTACACCTCTGTGTGTAAATATTTCATTTACATTGACTGCTGTGTGAAAACAAAACTTACAGGGAGTTACAGATTTACCTTTTCACCTGTGTGAAACAACTCATGGATTTGAAACAAGGTACCCTTGGTTTTCTTCATTTACTTCTCCTCCTCCTGCACTGCTGTGCATTCCTTTTCTTCTTACATTACCAAGTCAAAATAGTTTTTACCCTGCTGCATTTCATTCCAAAAAAAATGACATTACATTACAACCCAAAACAAAAATTATTCATGCACACTCCTGTGCGTTCCCTTCATTACAATGTATGTTCATAGGTCCTCATTCGTTGCTGCGAACTCATATTCTTCTCCTGCTGTGTGCAACTCACTTCACACATTTTTTTTTTTTACAACCTGTATATATTTTACATTACATTTCCCTTCTCCTTTTTCGCACTGCAGGGGTCTCTCTCTTTTTTTTAACTGGTGCTGCGGACCCAATTCTTTTCTTCATGTGCCATTCATAACACACGCACATTCCATTCCCCATGTGCTTTTTCACATTAAAAAAAATGGTCAACGTTTGTTTTTTTTTAAAACATATATTAAAAAAACTTACCGTATATATCGTCCATACTCCTATTAACTTGCCGTAAGAAATATTAAAGATTTTACCAAAAGGAATGTCAGCCATTTAACATAGCATATGGGACAGGTCCATTTCTCCACGCTGCATTAATTTTTCAAACAGGCCCGTATGTACTTTGATGAACATAACCGGCGGAGACCTTTCCTGGAGATCGA
The DNA here is from genome assembly GCA_000404065.3 of Pinus taeda. Lineage (NCBI taxonomy): Eukaryota > Viridiplantae > Streptophyta > Pinopsida > Pinales > Pinaceae > Pinus > Pinus taeda. The sequence goes on from APFE031443245.1 coordinate 15,782, forward strand.
ACGGCGGACAGTCTTTGAGCTGATCGAACACATATCGGGCGGGGTGAGTTGACCACAAGTTACCTTCCGAAAAGTTCTTGAGGCTTACGTCACGGTTGGACAGTTGTCAGCATCGGAGCACCATGTCTGGAAACCACTTCAGGCCGAAAGGTGGTGCGATATCTTCCTAGCGGTTTTGGTTTGCAGCTGGGTGGTTTTCTCCGTGCGTTGACTGCTGACCGCGCGGTGAAATTATAATTTCAACACTCCCCTTTAATTTCACCTACTGGGCATTCAATCTTACCCAAACACTTCCTCAACTCCTTGACATGCTGCTGTTGCAAAAGAGTCTTCCTCTTAACAGAGGGATTCATCACTGTCTATGCTGAAAAGCATCTTCCTCTAAACTAGAGGGATTCACCTGTCTATGCTAAAAAGCATCTTCCTCTTCATAGAGGGATTCTCCAAAGACAACAAATCTTCCTCTTAACAGAGGGATTAACCTGAAACTGTGCTTAAGAGCACCTTCCTCATGACAGAGGGATCCACCATAACAATGTGCTAAAGAACACCTTCCTCTTGACAGAGGGATACACCTGTGATTATGCTGAAAAGCATCATCCTCTTGATAGAGGGATTTACCATGTGTATGCTAAAAAGCATCTTCCTCTTGTCAGAGGGATTTACCATGACATTGTGCTGAAAAGCACCTTCCTCTTTAACAGAGGGATACACTAAGAACTTCACTTCCTCTCACGGAGGGATTACCGCCAAACACTGTTGTCCATTACCTTTCATTTTTTCAACAAAAAAACTTCATGCTGCTGCATTTTCTTATTTGCATTGCTGTGTAAAAACACATTTCTTCGCAAACTCTGCATTCTTGTGCATTCTTCAAAGACATAATACTCTGTCTTTTCTGTAACAATTACTCTGTCCCACCTTACAAATTTACACTGCTGTGTGTAAACATTTCTTACATCTGCTGCTGTCCAAAAACTTCAAGCTGCTGCCTTTTCTTATGCACTGCTTCACACAATCTTAGTCTTCATTTATTTTTACCCAATGCACTGTTGTGCAGTTCCTTTCATTTTTCTACTGTCACACATTTTCATTCACCCATGTGCATTAAAAATCTGCTGTCCCTGTTTCTCTTTATGCATTTCTTTTGCATGCTGCATTGCATATGAAAACATTACATCTTTTTTACTGTGTATTCTACTCACTCTGCTGTGAGTATGTTCACTCACATTACATAGAAGGAAACTACCTTCCATTGCTATGCACTTCAAATGCATGTGCTCCATAACAAAATTCAAAACTGTTGTTTTATATTCTATCTTCCCACTGCTGTGAGGGTCTCCATGCTTTGCATACTTTTCTTATTGCGCTACTACACTTCAGATTTGAGCGCTGCCCCTTTTTCTTCTCTGCTTTTATGGCAGGTTTAACTTCATATTTTTCCCTTAAAAAAAAGTCTTCATCAAAGAGTGACTGTTTAGACAGTTCAGCAAAAAAAATTTACAAGCTCCCCTTTAATGTGTGCTTGTTTTCTCTTGGCAGACTCTTCTCAAAACAAATTTGGATCCACTGGGGAGTTCAGGGGATTTTCAAATTGCCTTTCCTTCCTTCTCCATACTTGTGTAACTTTCTTCTTTTGCATGGGTCTAGCTTGTATAGAAGCCCATGTCA
>APFE031443245.1:19505-33922 GCA_000404065.3 Pinus taeda
CAAAAGTTACTCTGCCTCCTATGAAATTTTACACCTCTGTGTGTAAATATTTCATTTACATTCACTGCTGTGTGAAAACAAAACTTACAGGGAGTTACAGATTTACCTTTTCACATGTGTGAAACAACTCATGGATTTGAAACAAGCTACCCTTGGTTTTCTTCATTTACTTCTCCTCCTCCTGCACTGCTGTGCATTCCTTTTCTTCTTACATTACCAAATCAAAATAGTTTTTACCCTGCTGCATTTCATTTCAAAAAAAATGACATTACATTACAACCCAAAACAAAAATTATTCATGCACACTCCTGTGCGTTCCCTTGCATTACAATGTATGTTCACAAGTCCTCATTGGCTGCTGCGAACTCATATTCTTCTCCTGCTGTGTGCAACTCACTTCACACATTTTTTTTTTTTACAAGCTGTATATATTTTACATTACATTTTTACATTTCCCTTCTCCTTTTTCGCACTGCAGGGGTCGATCTCTTTTTTATGCGATTACATTCTTTTTTTTAACTGGTGCTGCGGACCCAATTCTTTTCTTCATGTGCCATTCATAACACACGCACATTCCATTCCCCATGTGCTTTTTCACATTAAAAAAAATGGTCAACGTTTGTTTTTTTTTTAAAACATATATTAAAAAAACTTACCGTATATATCGTCCATACTCCTATTAACTTGCCGTAAGAAATATTAAAGATTTTACCAAAAGGAATGTCAGCCATTTAACATAGCCTATGGGACAGGTCCATTTCTCCACGCTGCATTAATTTTTCAAATAGGCCTGTATGTACTTTGATGAACATAACCGGCAGAGACCTTTCCTGGAGATCGAACGGCGGAAAGTCTTTGAGCTGATCGGACGCATATCGGGCGGGGTGAGTTGACCACAAGTTACCTTCCGAAAAGTGCTTGAGGCTTACGTCACGGTTGGACAGTTGTCAGCATCGGAGCACCATGTCCAGAAACCACTTTAGGCTGAAAGGTAGTGCGATATCTTCCTGGCAGTTTTGGTTTGCAGCTGGGTGGTTTTCTCCGTGCGTTGACTGCTGACCGCCCGGTGAAATTATAATTTCAACATTACTCTGGACAAGGAATCTGTCATTGTGCATGGAGAATCTGAGATTTATGTTGAGTCGTAGGATTTTGCGGGATACCACGAGACTTTTCTTCTTGCCTTAATGTCTACTACATTGCTTGCAATTATGTTCTTGCCTTAATATCTACTATATTGCTTGCAATTATGTAATCATGGAGTAATACTTAATAACTTGGTTGCAGACAATGTTATTAGTATCTGCGATTACAGGATTCTAACGATCGATCTTGTTAATTTGCAATTTAACTTGAGAATAAATATATATATATATATATATATATATGAATATGACTTTTTTTACATTATATTTAATAAAAATATTATTAAGAGTAAATTAAATCAATAACATAGAAGCAAAATAATAAATCCAGATCCTGTTAATTTGCAATTTAACTTGAGAATAAATATATATATATATATGAATATGATTTTTTTATACATTATATTTAATAAAAAAACTATTAAGAGTAAATTAAATCAATAACATAGAAGCAAAATAATAAATCCAAAATCAATCAAATTAACTATGAATTAAACAAGTCTGATATCTCTATGTATTGGGTTGGTGAATAAATTGAATGTTTCATTATAATTTAATGAAATGTTTTATTACAACTCCTCAATATGTTTCATATGGTTTGCAACTATGTATTATTTAATATGGTGGTGTAAAAGGATATAAAAAAAACAAAAAGAAGTTACTTAATTAGTAATGAATATTTTGAGAGGCTTTGTTTTTAAATTAATAATTATTGCATTGTTTTAAAAATTAGTATGGATTAATATAAGTATGGACCTCTTTATCTCCTTAGATTCATGGTTTTGCACATGTAATGTATGAATAAATTCAATTTCTTGAAAATCTTTATGGTCACTTAGATAGTGCACATTATTTTAAATTTGTAAATTAAGCCACTTAAAATGCAAATTTCAACAAATATTTATAAATTTTAGACAGATTTTATACAAAAATATAAACTAAAAATAAAAACTAGTTAAAAAATTTTAATCATAATTTTTTTTCAATTACTTTATATTATATAATGTATAGTCTTTTTCAGCTATAATAATTATATAATTATTTGACATTGAAATTGTTTATCTAAAAATATTTTTATTATAAATAATTTATATAACATTAAAATAAATTTTGATTATTAATATAATTTTAAATATATGGACAATTTACCCTTGCTATTGAATATTTTTATGTATAAAACATACTAACATTTTTATTATTTTACTATTTTTTAAATATCATATATCAATATTATATTAAAATTTTAATGAATTTTAGTGAGTTAAGCATATTTCTTTTATTAAAAGGTCATTAAATTTTCTTATTTCTAATTCTTTCTTCTATTTGAGCATTGAAATATTTTCTAATGATGAACATTAAAAAAAATATTTTTAAGTGTGTGTATTTTCAAATATATAAGTTAATATGAATGTTCAAATAGTTTATTTATGCAATGAAATATTATTAAAAACTATACAAATTATGGATCTTCTCACAAAAATGAAAATGTTAGATATTTATTTCCTTATTGTTAATGTATTATCTCTTTACAGTTAGCCAAGATGCTTTGCAACCTAATATTAGAGAGATGTGTAAGTGTTAGGGGTAAGTAAGGAAGATTGTATGTCAACATTTTTGAAATATTTTATTTTACTTTAATTCTATAACATATATTAAATTTAATTTAGAAGTAAAAATATATAGGCCAGATGTAGTAGTCTACAATAATTACTTTGTAATTATATTCAAATTTAATTACTTAATACTTAAAATAAAAACTTAATACTTAAAATAAATTTACAACATAACAATATTCATAATCATTGATATTCACCCCATTTTACCATGGATATAATTAACTTGTAAATACATTTGTTACTACATACCCTAAAAACATAATTCATTTCAAAATCAAAATATCTTATTTAATTAAGAAATTTAAATTAATTATAAAAGGAAAAAGAATGAGGAAAATATTTTCATGTCACCTATAAATTTTTACTTAGTTAAATAAAATAAAATAAGAAAGATGAATGATTATAATTATCAATAAAACATTTTGACTTGGCCAAATTACATAATAATAAAAAAACACAAAATTAACAATTATAATTAATAAGAAAACCCATCTAAATCCATGTTAACTATGAATCTACAAAAGTAGAGAAGTATCAAATCTCTTGAGATGTAAACCATTTTTAGGGTGAAAAGAGATTTGATCCCTCTTGGGGTTTGGTAGATCCATAGTTAAGAATCATTTAGGCTAGTTGATATAAAATTATCTTAGATATAATGGATATGGAAATATTTTATTTATGGCTAAGAGTGAAAGTGACATTTTTCTACATTTTTTAAGTCCTATATTGAAATTATACATCTCATCATGCTTCAAATTAATGAAAATTGATTCTAGAATATGTCAAATTTTATTCCTAGACATTTGAACTCAAGAGTTTTTGGGTTAGGGATCCTCAAACTTCAATCCAACATCCTTTATGTGTAGCAATGGACTCAAATACTCATTAGTACCCCAAATTAAAACAATGCATAGGTCTCCCTTGCTCAAACCACACTAGACTAGGGACAACCTCTTTTTTCCCATCATGAGGTGGGGTGTTGTGACCTCACTATCCTCTCAAGCATCAAATGTGCTTAGGGCCCCAACTAGTTCCTTTGTTGTATTTCCCTCAACATCATAACTTCACTAGGCTCTAACTTTTGGGTCCCATAATGATTCGAGGGTCAACCCCTTTTCTTGCATCACCTTCTTTTTAGTCCTAATGGCATAGGGGACCCGATCCAAATCCTCCCTTTGTTCAGATGTCTTGGCACCACTTGCACCTAAGACCTCATTTCTTCTAGGTCTTATGTCAACTCCTCTGTATTTCTTTCCATTCTTGTGAAAGCACATTGGACTATAGCATTTGTGCAATGTCTACCTTTTTGTGACCTCCTCCCCTTTGTTAACAATTATGACTAAAAATGACTCTTGCTAGGTTTATTTCGTCCTTCAACAAATTGAAAATAAGAAGATACAATAGGTTCAAGAATGCACAGGGACATAAAAGAAAGGTACATGATACAACCTCCCATAGGACGACTGCCTTTCTTGGCTTGATTCTACATTGAAATGGATACCCTTCCTTGACGTAATTTTTACAAGGAATTGGCCACATCCTAACATACTTGTAGGCTTTCCATTTTAAAAATAAAGAAAATAAACCCTAAAAGATATGAAGAATCTCATCCTTTGCAAGCTCATTCCATCTAAAGTATTACAGGGATTGCCAACTCTTTATCATGATGATTGGTCTGCATGCATTGCCTCCTTGCGATGCCATTTCTGAGACTTAGTTCATGACTAGCGATGATCCAGATTTGGCGAATTTGTTAATACAATCGGCCTTTTGGATGTCTCTAGAGCTAGTTGTTGGGTTAGTTTGGGTTGCCCTTCCTCCTCTAGGATGGTGGTTCCATCTCTTGTGCAACCTCCCTTGAGAATAAGCTCTCTCTCCCTCATTTCATGGAGACTCGTTCTCCTATAAAATCACTCACCATTGCTATGATCTGCTAGTTCTTTAGTTTGGAAGTGGTGCTGATTCTTTTGAGTTTAGTAGATAGCTTTGGTGTGAGTGTGACAAGTGTGTAATTGCTGATAGTTTGCTCAGAGGTTGTGGAGTGCCTTAACCTTGTATTAAAGCTTGTGAGTGAGAGAGAGATTTTGTCTAGGAGACCCATTCTTGAGAGTGAATGCTTGAAGAAACAGACTGGCTAGACCCTTCGAGAAGGCTTGCGACATCACGACTTGGTTGTAAGCTTTTCTCTTGATTCATTTTAATACAATCAATGATGATTTCCTATATCTTGTGTATAATTTACTTGATATCTTATGATTTCTTGACTTTATAAGTAAATAGATCATTGTTGTTCTCCGTTACGTGCTCTATTGTTTTCTTGTGGTGTTTCAAGTTGACTGCTCATTGAGGAGAAAGAAACGGAAGTTGGAACAGCGCAATGGAACTTCACCAACCACCAGTTTGAGGTAGGCCTCCAACAATGACTATTTAAGGGAATCAATTGTTGTTTTGTCTTTCCTATGACTAGACCCATTGTAGGGCTAGAGGGGTTGCCTCTGTCCGTAGAGGGAACACTTTCCTACTTCAAAAGTTGGCGATTCTTGGGGAGTCCTTTATATGTTTTTTCTCATATTTTCTTTTGTTTGGTTTTGATTTAGTGTCTCTTGAATTTTGGGGTTAAGCCACCAGTTTTTTGGGTTATCTGGGTCAATTTGGGAATTCCCCTTACTGTCTGGAATAATAGTCTGGTGTTTGTTTCAGAGTTTTCACTTGTTTTTCCTTGTTTTCGAGCTCATCACTAAAAAAATCTTGACAGTCACGACGACGTCACCCTATCTCTATTTTGTAAACCTGTGCATCATTGAATCCTGTCGTAAAGTCGCAACGATTCCTGAAATTGACACGTCGTGGAAGATAGGTGTACTGTTGTGACGACGTCGCTTTGCTACAATGACTATTGGTTTATGATCACTAGTTGTTGGTTTTTATACCCACGACAATTCCTATGTAAGTTGTTTTTACAGCTTCACCTCCTGAATTCACTAGTCTTATTTATCCCTTGTTGTTTTCCTCTTGCCCATCAGCTTGTCTTAATTGTTTTTAGTTAGAGGAACTGTCTCTTTGGTTTCATTGAGTGAATCTTGTGATTTAGGCCTTGTGACCTAGTTCTTTCAAGTTTTTGAATCATTCATCTGGGTTGCTTGTCTATCCAAGGTTCATTCGCAACCATATTATTGATTTTTCTTGAGGCTTTTTCGTTGCTTGTTTCTTGCTAGTTGATTTTTAGTGTCGATTATTGAACCAATTTTTGATATTGATTTGACTTCTTCACTACCAAGCATAGATCAAAATTGCTTGAATCAATCAATTTACACTTGCTTGTTTGTCTCTTTAAATTCAAAACAATCAAAATCAAAAGATTGCATTCATTTAGTATACGAAAGTGAAAGTACATTTGCATTTCAAATTTTCATGTTTGAGAAATTTGAAAGCGAACTTTAAATCTATCATTAGTAGTATCGATGCACTGTAGGATTAGTGTGTTAATGCATTGTGTTTCTTAGCACTGGCATTTGCTTGTCTTGGTTTTGTCTTGATTTGGGAATGAACTTTCTACCTTTTTATAAGTAGGTGTTCATTGAAATGAAAGATGCTTTACTCATTGTAGTTGCATCCTAGGGTTTTTGATATACATACGGTAGGGTCTAGAAATTGAAACCTAATTCAAGATCAACTCTAAAATGAACTGAATGAACTTAACAACGTATTGGAACTTAACACACATTATTTAGAGGTCTAGGCTAGAGATGTGCTCTAGCATCGTTAAACCTATCCACTATTACTTTCACTTAAGGTTGGGTGATTCCTCCTTCTGTGACTCAATAATTGCTAGTACGGACTTGTGCTCCTAGCACCGTCAAGTATATATCGGGAGACCCCACTAGGTTGTCATCCTACATCCATAAGAAGTCGTGTCCGCTGCCTTACAAACCGTAAAGCACCTAACACAACATTTGGGAAGATTGACTACCATACAGAAAGTCCTTTGTCATTTTTTCTTTCATTTGATCACCAAGGTGTATATGCAGTTTGAGGGGTTGTTTGGTAAACCTTTTTGCCTAGGTCTCCAGAGTAGTCACTTTCATTCCTTTTCAACTCCTTAAAAGAAAAGTTCCGTCTGAGCACTTGTCCTTTCAGGCTCATTAAACCTTGGAAGAGATAGAGTCACCTTTTCATCCTTTTCTTGACTCTTGAAACATGAAAAGGTCCAGTTTTGTTCATGTGTCATAAAATTTACCACCTGCGAAATATTTTTGGTAACAGTTTGAGTTCTTGGTTATAGTACGAGTGTTTTTCAGGCTCGTTCCTGATGGCAGCTTTCCCCGAGTCTACTGGCCAAGTTCCTCACCCGGATGGAAATCCTAGTCCATTTCTGCCTTTTGGAAATACCGGTGCTCCGTACATGGGAACATTGTCTTTGCCTAGGTTAACCATCGATCTTCCCATTTGGTTGTTTTCAACCTCAGTGGTCCCAAGCATCATGACTCTTGTTCCACCGTCTCCTTCGTCTAAATCACGACAGGTTGATTCCAAGTTTGAGCCTGTGCCTTCTTCCCCTGTTTCTTCACCTTCATCCCCTCCTTCGCCTAGTGAAAGTTTCACATCTAGTAACCAAAAGACTAAGAAGAAGAAGAAGAAGAAGGTGAAGAAGAAGATGTCCCATAAGCGCGAGCTCACCCAAGAAGCTAATGCTCCAAGTACATCTCATATCAGAACACCTTCTGATTCTCAACAGAAGGTTAAATTTCCTTGTAAGTTGTGCAAGGGTGACCATCTTCTTCGTGATTGTCCTGGCATTCCTAGGATATTAGAAGTATGGTCTAACAATCTGGCTCATCCCTCATTATCCTTTGAAGCTCATATCAATGTTCAATCCTCAATTGGCAGTGGTAAGAAGAAAGGAAATATTCAATTCCCCTGTAGGCTATGTGAACGAAACCATCTCCTTCACCTTTGTCCGCTCATGGATAAAGCTTCTGTTGTTTTGGAAAGTCCCACAGCTTCTTCACCTCCACTTCTAGTTGGTTATCAGAGGCTAACTTCAGACCCTCTCCAGGTCGACAAAGAGATTAATTTAGATTCTTCTCTTTTCCATCCTCCTTTTCCAGAACTTGGTTGTTCTCAGCTCATTCTTGACCAACTATTGGTCAGAAAGAGTGTTCGACTTTAGCTCATTTTTCACACTTCGTGGATTGTACTGGCAGTACCTTGAGATCCATTGAAATTATTGGTGGTTTCTCTCGCGCTTTTTAATGGTTTTCATTATTGACTGGTAATCAAGCGAATTTCTATCATGCTCGACTTCAGCACATCTATTCGCATGATAAAATTTGTACTAAGATCAGTTAGGGTTTCGAGGCCATGAACTAAGCTTACATATGTTCAGGTTGCATGGATTGGTTTGTGATTACATACATGACCCTTTGATTGGATGGTTGTGACCATACTTGAGTTTTCATGGATGGCTGTGACCATACCTTTGTCATTTTATATGGTCTTATCAACTGGGTGGCTACGTCCATACAACAGACCAAGTTTCATTTGTCTTTTCGATGGATGTGCCCATGCCTAAACTACATGTATTTCACTATCAAAGATATCAGTTGTAATTATACCTGCATGTTCTTTGTGGTAGTGTTCCAGTCTAGTTATGGTTTCGTAAAGAATGTCACCCCTCCCACTCTCTCGGGCTTCATGCTTTAGGGGGCATTTGTTACACATCACTATCCTCATCTTAGTCCCTCTATTGTGTCATGTATCGAATGAACATGTTCATGTCTTCCTACTTATGCAAAAATATTAAGCAAATGCCCTCTGATGCTGCAAGTTGACCCTTGTTCCATAAGTTTTTGCCTCATCTCGAGTAAGCCATTAATATACTCAACAATCCCTTGTCATAAATAGTCTCATTGCAACTCCATCACAGGTGTGCATGTGTTTCCGATGATGGTCGAATTTTAGGGCCTAGTACGAGGCTCCTAGCTATTTATCGTGATGATTGGTCTACATGCATTGCCTCCTTACAATGCCATCACTGAGACTTAGTTCATGACTAGTGACGATCCATATTTGGCGAATTTGTTCAAAAAGTCGGCCTTCTGGATGTCTTTAGAGTTGGTTGTTGGGTCAGTTTGGGTCAGCCTTCCTCCTTTGGGATGGTGGCTCTGTCTCTTATGCAACCTCCCCTGAGGATAAGCTCCCTCTCCCTCATTTCATGGAGACTCCTCCTCCTATAAAATTACTCACCGTTGCTACGATCTACTAGTTCTTTAGTTGGGTAGTGCTGCTAGTTCTTTTGAGTTTAGTAGATAGCTTTGGTGTGAGTGTGACAAGTGTGGAATTGCTGATAGTTTTCTAAGAGGTTGTGGAGTGCCTTAACCTTGTATTAAAGCTTGTGCGTAAGAGAGAGATTTTGTCTGTTTGGGAGACCCATTCTTGAGTGTGAATGCTAGAAGAAACATACTGGCTGGACCCTCTGAGAAGGCTTACGATGTCAAGACTTGGTCGTAAGCCTTGCTCTTGATTCATTTTAATATAATCAATGATGATTTCCTATATCTTATGTATAATTTACTTGATAGCTTATGATTTCTTGAATTTATAAGTAAATAGATCATTGTTGTTCTCGGTTACATGCTCTATTTTTTTCTTGTGGTGTTTCAGATTGATTGCTCATTGAGGAGAAAGAAACAGAAGCTGAAGCAGTGCAACGAAACTTCACCAACCATCGGTTTGAGGTAGGCCTCCAACGATGACTATTTAAGGGAATCAATTATTGTTTTGTCTTTGTTGTGAATAGACCCACTCTAGGGCTAGAGGGGTTCCCTCTGTCCATAGAGGGAACACTTTCCTACTTCACAAGTTGGTGAATCAACTAGGGAGCCCTTTGTATGTTTTTTCTCTTGTTTGCTTTTGTTTGGTTTTGATTTAGTGTCTCTTGAATTTTGGGGTTAAACCATTATTTTTAGAGATTGGATTAGGTTCTTCTCTTATCCATCCTCCTCTTTCCGAGCATGGTTGTCCTAAGCCTATTCCAGACCAACCATTGGTTAGAAAGAGTGTCAACTTGGATTCACCACCAGTGGTCCACTCTATTCCCAATGAGCATCATGATTATACTACTCATGTTTTTCTCATCTCGTCAGATTCTCTTGAGTCCGATAACGACCCTCCTATCCCAACTGATCAAGAGAGTCCTTATTCGATTCCTATAGGGCATGGGGGCAATCATATGATACCCCCACCAAGTAGTTTTTTCGTTTCCTTCGAATGGAGTCACTTGATTGCTTTCTGCCTTCCATCCTATGTGCCTTTCCAGATTACAGTACATGCCTATGATAAGGAAGTACCTGGCACTGTCTTGGATGAGGGTTCATCGGTTAGCCTCATGCCTTTCACTACTTGGAAAGCTTTGGGCTGCCCACAGCTTGTGCTAGTCACGCAGAATCTGTTGGCAGTTGACGAAGGAACCAGTCTATCTTTAGGGATCCTTCCGAAGTTCCCTATTACTTTGGGAGGCAAAATCGTCTATATAGACGTGATGGTTGTCCAAGGTGATTTATATTTTAGTCTTCTCCTTGGCCGTGATTATATTTATGCCATGGGGGCTCTTGTTTCTTCAATTTTCCATGTGGTTTGTTTTCCGCACGATGGAAGAATGGTGACTATTGATCAATTGTCATTCTTTAGTCACCTAGTGCCTCCTATACCACCATCATCCCCTCTTAGTTCTTTTTTGCAAGCAGTACCTTCATTACCATAGGTCAATTATGTGGTTACCCGTTCCATCTCCGCCTCTACTGATGATCATGCAGATGGTCTCATACATCATGTACTGGGGGCATTGGAACCTGATATGTCATTGGTGTCTAATGACATTTGTTCCTCCCGAAGTGTGCTTCTTCCATGCGGTGAAGATCTCTTGGGAGCCATGTTTTCATACGGCCTATGAACCAAAGCATTGAGGATAGTTCTGATCTTGTGTCAACCTCGTTAAAAAATGAAGCAAGGGCCCGAGGATAGTTCTTTTCTTGTGTCAACATCGTTAAAAAATGAAACAAGTAGTCCCAAGGAGAGTTATTGTTCCTGTGTCAACGTCGTTAAAAAATGAAACAAGGATCATGGAGCATAGTTCTTTGTCTTGTGTGAAGCTCGTTAAAAAATGAAACAAGGAGTCTTGAGGAAAGTTCTTGATCTTGTGTCAACCTCATTAAAAAATGAAACATGGGTTATGAGGATAGTTCTTTCACTGTGTCAACCTCATTAAAAAAAAATGAAACAACTCCTTTTCCAAATCGAGTCTTTGATTAAGATCTTGTGAAATCCAAGATCTCGAAAGTGAACCTTCATTCCATCCACCTCGTTGAATGCAATGAAGCTTGGGGGTATGTACCTCAATTTGCGTTATTATGCTGGGGGCATGTGAACTGACAACAAGCATAGTTTTTCATTTCAAGCTTGTGTAAACATGAAACTGAATCCAAGCAGAGTTCTCCATGGTTCAAGCTTGTGTAAACATGAACCCATACCCGATTTACTTCTCGTGATTGCCATTTTTATCCGCTAAATTATGCTAGATGAGTCTTGGTTGTTCCATTCCATCACCACCATCTCTTTGGCCGATCATATGCTTTCACTTGGTTTTTCTTCCTTTCCTAAGGAACCGCAACGATGAGTGGTTTTATTAGCTAGCTTCTTGACCATTGCATGTCTTGAGTAGTTCCACCATTGTCGAAACCAGTTGCTACCCTTTATACCACTCGTTCCTCAAGGACGAGTCTCCTTTAAACTCTTATCTGACTCATAAAAGATGAAAAGATTGCTGAGTATTTTTCCCTTTTTGACTCATTAAAGAGAATAAAAATGGAGGTCTGCTTTAAGCTCTTTTCTGACCATTTAAAGACAAAAAGATTTTCGAGTTTTCCTTTTTGACTCGTTAAATGGAATAAAAAGGCGGTCCACTTTCAGCTCTTTTCCGACCATATAAACGTGAAAAGATGGCCAAGCTTTTGTCATTTCAAGATCATTTTTGGTTATGAAACGTCATGTCACTAATCGCTTTTTTACTTTTTTAGATCAAGAACACTAATTACAAAAAGTACTCCTTAGTCGTAATGGTCAAGTAGTTATCTTGATTAATGTTTTCTACTTTTTCGGGCTCGAGGGAAACAAATTTACGAAAAAGGACGCCTCAAGAGTTTTCTTTTCCATGTCTTTTTCAAACTCTCTAAACATGAAAAGGACTCCAGGTTTTCCCTATGTCAGACTTAATAAACCTTGACAACATTGGGCTCATCACCATGACGAGACTCGAGCTTCTCCTCCCTAGGGCTCGTTAAACTATACTAGGTTGGATTCGTTCGATGGTCAAACTTATATCATGAGCATATGCTATACCCTTCAAGCTTGTTTTTCAAAAATAATTGGGGTACTAGCCAGCAATGGTGGGGGAAAATTTGGAAGTTGTCATTGGTTACCTACAGTAGCTAGTTACTCTTGAACATGAGCACTTTTGCTCTTTGTCAGGTTAGGATATCCTCACATCGTCATTGGCCTTCCAGGTTTCTGGGTTATCATTTTTCCTCATTCCATCTGATCCATGTTGTATCTGTTAGACCTCTGATCCCTTAATACCAAAATGTTGCCACATTCCATAGTTGTGTCACCGATATGTTTGAGAGTATAATGTTTCTCCAGTTCACACCCTTACCTTTTCTTCTGATGCTCTGTTTCACCATGTACCACTTGTCCCTTATCCCGCGTCATTAATGGGGCAAACATTATGGCCCTCCTACAATGGATCGTCTTCTGTTGACACCAGCTCATTATCCAAGACATTGATCTAGAGATGCCCTTTGGTACCTTGGAGCTTACATGCCTCAACAGCAAGTTCTTCATGCCTGATGATAGACTATCATCATTGGTCTTCGATTGGGTGATTCCACAAGTGTTCAAATTCAGCTCATTTTTCACACTTCATAGATTGTACTAGTAGTAGCTTGAGAGCCATTGGCATTACTGGTCGTTCATCTTGCGCTTGTTAACGGTTTTCATTATTGACCAGTAATCAAGTGACTTTCTATCATGCTCGACTTTAGCACATCTGTTCACATGATAGAATTTGTACTAAGATCAATTAGGGTTTTGAGGCCCTGAACTAAGCTTACATATGTTCGGGCTGCATGGATTGGTTCGTGATTACATACATGACTCTTTCATTGGATGGCTACAACCATACTTGAGTCTTCATGGATGGCTGCGACCATACCTTTGTCATTTTATATGGTCTTATCAACTGGGTGGTTGTGTCCATACCATAGACCAAGTTTCATATGTCTTTTGAATGGCTGTGCCCATGCTTAGACTACATGTATTTCACTATCAGAGATATCAGTTGTACTTACGCTTGCAGGTTATCCATGGTGATGTTCCAGTCTGGTTATGGTTTCATAAAGCATTTCACCCTTTCCACTCTCTCGAGCTTCATTCTTTAGGGGGCATCAGTTACACAGTGATTTGTTACTGTCCTCATCTCAGTCCCTCTGCTGTGTCATGTATTAAATGAACATGTTCATATCTTCCCACTTATACGAAAAAATTAAGAAAATGCTCTTTGATGGTGCAAGTTGACCCTTATTCCATAAGTTTTTTCCTCATCACAAGTAAGACATTAATATACGTGACGATCCCTTGTCATAAACAGTCTCATCGCGACTCCATCGCAGGTATACACGTGTTTCCCGTGACGGTCAAATTTTAGTGCCCAATGGGAGGTTCCCAACTCCTTATCGCAACGATTGGTCTTCATGCATTGCCTCCTCGCAATGCTATCACTAAGACTTAGTTCATGACTAGCGATGATCCAGATTTGGAAAATTTGTTCAAACAGTTGGCCTTCTAGATGTCTCTAGAGCTGGTTGTTGGGTTAATTTGGGTCGCCCTTCCTCCTCTACGATGGTGGTTCCGTCTCTTGTGCAACCTCCCTTGTGGATAAGCTCCCTGACCCTCATTTCATGGAGACTCTTTCTCCTATAAAATAACTCACCATTGTTATGATTTGCTAGTTCTTTTGTTGGGCAGTGCCACTCATTCTTTTGAGTTTAGTAGATAGCTTTGGTGTGAGTGTAACAAGTGTGGAATTGCTGATAGTGTGCTAAGAGGTTGAGTGCCTTATGTTGGAAATAATACTGAGAGGGGGGGGTGAATTAGTATTATCACATTAATAAAACTTTTTCATTTCCATAACCAGATTCATATATGCTACTTCCACAACTTCTTATGATTAAGTTAATTGATCTTCAATGAGTGCATTAGAACATTATCAACCATATTATCAGTTAACAGATGCAGTAACATAGAATAGATCTTCACACATAAGGCACACACATGAACACCATGATATAAGGTGGAAACCCAATGCGGGAGAAAACCACCTGCTGCAAGTCATCTCAATCTTCTTCTTAATAAGAAAATCCTTTACAATATTTTGTACTGGTGTAGCCTTATACTAGTACGGGAGCTACAACCCCCTTTTGCTCTTGTACTAGCCAATCCATTTACCAGTACGCAGGCTACTACCTGCTACAATGCTCCAAAGTTTTCCCTTTAGCTCTTGTACTAGCTTAGATACTAGTACGTAGGTGCTGGCCTACAATCT